>JADHKO010000102.1:0-41561 GCA_019925425.1 Ophiostoma pallidulum
CCTGGGGTTCTGTCTCGGGGGCGGGCGGGGGGGGCGGGCTTGGGGCCCGTTTGTTAGCAAGTTAACGACCTAACGGCCCCCCCCCCCCCCCCCCTTTCTTCGGGGACCTGCTCTTCTTATCACCACCCAACGCAACTCAGCAGCAGTGGATCAGCAGAGGGAACTCGGACGCCACCCCTTTGTTTCTCTCACCCTCTCCCTCTCTCTGGCGCCCAAAACCAAAAAATCACAATGTCCGTCTTCCAGCCCGGCAACACCGCCGTCATTACCGGCGGCGCCTCGGGCATCGGCCTCGCGCTCGCCGCCAAGTGCTTCGGCGACGGCATGCACGTCCTGATTGCCGACCGGAACACGGCCGCCCTCGAGGCGGCGCACAAGCATGTGGCGCTTCTGGCCGGGGGCGCCGGCAGCTCCGGCGGCTCCGGTAGCTCCGGCGGCTCCCTGTCCACGCACGCCATGGACGTCGCCAAGCTCGAGGACTGGGCGGCACTCGAGGCGGCCGTTGCGTCCAACCGCTTCCTCGGGGGCCGCATCAACCTGCTTGTGCTCAACGCGGGCGTCGGCGGGCCGTCGGCCTGGACGGACGTCGCGGCCTTCCACCGCGTCCTCGACGTCAACCTCTGGGGCGTCGTGCACGGCGTGGCGACGCTGCTGCCCGTTGTGCAGGCCACGGCCGCCACGGCTGGCGTATCGACCTCGACCTCGACCTCGACCTCGACCTCGACCTCGACCTCGATCGTCATCACGGGCTCCAAGCAGGGCATCACCAACCCGCCCGGGACCAGCCCGGCCTACAACGCCTCCAAGGCGGCGGTGCGCTCGCTGGCCGAGCAGCTGGCGTATGATCTCTCGACCGCCGCCGCCACGGCCACCGCAGCGCCACCAACGTCTGTCCACCTCTGGGTGCCCGGCTGGGCGTTTACGGGGCTGAGCGGCAACGACCCGCTCAAGCAGCACGGCGACGACGCGGCGCAGCGGCCCAAGAAGCCCGCGGGCGCGTGGTGGCCCGAGCAGGTGGTGGACTACCTGGTGGCGGCGATGGCGGCGAACCGGTTCTACGTCCTCTGCCCGGACAACGACGTGACGGAGGCGATGGACCGCAAGCGCATCCTGTGGTCGGCGGGCGACGTGACCGAGGGGCGGGCGCCGCTGTCGCGGTGGCGGCCCGAGTACAAGGAAGCCGTGGACGCATGGATGAAGCAGTAAAAAAAAGAAGAAAAAGAAAGGTGGGAGATTGTAGCCACTGCGGAACAAACGACAAAGTGTCGAGAGTGACAACGTTTCTTACAATCTGAGATGGCCCATCGTTTCGGTTTCCAGACCAATCTCTCTCTCTCTCTCTCTCTCTCTCTCTGTCCCTCCTCACACCCTGACGTAGTCTTGAGCCCGAGTCTGGCACGCGTAGCTGGTGTGCTCGGACGTACACCCCCTGCCCTGGGGGTTTATCTTTTGGAGCCTCTTGCCACAATATAGAACAGCTGCCCAGCTGGATCCAACCCTTTTCGCTTCCGTCTCGCGCGGAGACACAATGCGGCCTCCCCGCCAACCCCCCCCCCCCCCCCGGTCGGCATGAACAGCCCATTGTGCCGCGCCTTTCCATGTCCGAATACAGATCCAGGATCTCGTCAAGGGAGAGGGGTGCTGGGGTGGTTTCTAGGCGTCTTGCGAAGAAGGACAACTGTGCCGAGAATGAAAGCGCCGGGCCGGGTAGGGGCCAGCTTCTCGGCATGTCTCTTTGCCCCCCCCCCCCCCCCCCTGGGAGGGGCCATGTAGAGTGTTCTGGTAGCGAGTCGCATGAGCCGTCCGTGACTCTTCCCCTTTGTGTCTCTTTCTCTCTTTCTCTCTTTTCGCTGTGGCCTCCTTCAACCCTTCCGAGCCTTCTTGCGCCCCAGCGCGCTCCGCCCAACATCCTCGTCGCTGCTGCTGTCGCCTCTGCCGTGGTGCTTCTTGTTCTTGTTGTCTGCTGCTGCGCCGGCTGCGGCGTCCCACCCGTTCTTTGGCGCCACCATCAGCTGCCGTGCTTTGAGGTTCCGTGCCGTCGCCGTCGTCACCTTGGCCGACGACGCCCCCGGTGTCGTCGGATGCTGGCCCTTGTTGTCTGTCCCGCCGCCGCCGCGCGAAGCACCGACGCCGCCCAGCGGGTTGGCTCGGCTGTACCGCAGGAACCCGGCCTCGAGCTCGTCCTGGACCTGCGCATAGGAGGAAGTGGTGGGAGGAGCCGTCGCGATGGTGGAAGAAGAAAAAGGAGAGACGGCTGCTGCTGCTGCTGCTGCTGCTGCTGCTGCCGCTGCTGCTGCTGCTGCTGCTGCTGCCGCTCCTGCAGTCGTTGATCCCCCCTTGGCCGCGCGGCTGCTCGCCAGGAGCGCCGAGAAGCCGCCAACCTTGTGCGGATTCGTCGTCGTCGTCGTCGTCGTCGTCGTCGATGCTGCTGCTGTTGTTGTCCGTACGGCTGGAACGGGGCCGCTGCTGCTGCTGCGCACCATCTTTGCCTTTTCTTGCCGCTGGGCCCGCACCGCTTCGAGAAAGGACACCTTGGCTGCTGTCGGCAGTGGTGATTGTGCTGCAGCTGCCTCGGCCGCACGGGACGTGCCGCCGCCGCCGCCTCCTCCTCCTCCTCCTCCTCCTCCTCCACCACCACCACGCCCCCCTGCGACTTTTGCGCGTGCTGCGCTGCTCGTTGGCGTCTTCGCGTCGTCCCGGACCCGCATCAGCAGGTCGACCGAGCCGCGCTGAGCGGCATACTCGGCCGACGTCGGGTTGGGGTTGGCCGAGGTCCTGGCCCTGCTGCTGCTGCCGCTGCTGGTGTTGGGCGCGGCGGCGGCTTGCGGTCTGGCGACAGAGGCCATTTTCTCAGGGAAAAAAAAAAGTCTGGCAGAAAAGAGCTATTTTTTCCTTCTTCAATGGGCGACTGTCTTTCTATCTTTACTTCGCGTAGGGGGGGGGGGGGGGGAGTGTTTCGTGAGTAGGTTGTCCGTTGGCCGAGGCAGGGGACCCAAAAGTCAAAATTTCGATGGAGACGAAAGGGAAGCAAGGCTGCTGAAGCTTTTAACGAGCCAAGAGTTTTTTTTAGGAGCCAGACCACGACCTTATCTTATCGAGGGCCCGAGCCTTGCTCGTCCCAACCGCTAATCTCAACTTTAGGGAAAAGTGTCGCTGTCAGAGTCGAACCCTCGCGAACCCCCCCCCCCCCTTCTATTTTTGAAGCAGAAAAACCCCCAAAGCCTTTTTGTCATAAATCTCATACAGACCCTGTGCACATTAACCGCCTGGCGAGGGCCACCGCATCAACAGTACGGGAGGACCAAAGCTGATCGGCACAGAGTTCACGAGAGAACGAGATGCTTGAGACGAAAGAAAAAAAAATGGCTCGCAGGTAGTATATACATAATGATACAAATGTGCCCCCAAAAATGGAAGGCTGCCCGAGACCAAAAACCTGGGCAAAAGCCAGAAGCAGGTAATCCTGGACTCGTCCCCCACCGCATGGCTCTGCTGATTCCAAGAAGAGAATACGCCAAAAAACGATCCAGTCGAACCAAAACGAAACAAGAAAACAGGCAGACAGAAAACCCCCTTTTGCCCAAGGGGTGTAGCAGTAAGAATCGTGCGGCAGCCCCCCCAAAAGAGAGAGGGCAGCGACCAAGTGCATCACGAGGAGCCCAAGAGAGCCTCCCCCCCCCCCAACATCGGCACGGTTCCAGACAGGAGGCTCTGTTCCCTCACCCTCCCTTCCCCCCCGCGTGCCATCTGCCTCTAGCTGGTGTGACACCGTCGAACTCTCATCGTCGAGAATGGGCAGCCGTTAATCGATGCAACGTCCCAGGCCGGCCCCCCTCCCCTGCCCTCCTTTTTTGATGTTCCGCCCTCCCACGACCGCCCACCCGTCAACAAACCAGGACACAAGCCCCCATCCCGTCTTCCCAGATCAGGAGAGCCCAGCAGCTGAAGCAGAAAAAACTGCAAGGCCCCAAACAATGACGACAAGAGAAAAAAAACCCATCAGCGCCATGCGGATATCCGAAAAAAGAAAAGGACAAGCAAAGACTGACGTCCGAGGGTCAACCGACGCCAGTGAACGAACCAAAGGGACAGCAAGCAGTCCCCCCCCCCCCTCCCACAGAGCGCGGCCAGTCTCATATCATGCGCTTGCGTTTTCGGTCGTCGTCTCTCGCGCTCTCGTCCTCGTTGTCTCGCTCGGCGGTGTCGGTTGGGTTGAGGATGTGGGCCATGCTCCCCCGGCGGGTGGGCGGCGCCGAGCTGTCCTTGATGCTGAGGCTGTTGGTGCTCCGGTTGGCCGACGTCCACGACCAGTTGCCGAGGTCCGGGCCACTGCCGTTGCCGTTGGCAAACGGCGGTAGTGGAGGAGGCGGCGGCGGCGGGGTCTCGGGCCGCGAGCGGGGCTGGGATGCGGCCTGGATGGAATACGACGAGAAGGAGTCGCGGATCCGCTGGTCCTCAGGCCCCAGCCGGTTTGGCGACGGCGGGAAGTGCGACGGCAGGGGGGGCCCTGGCGGCGGGGGGGGGAAGTGCGGGTTTGTGGGCTGCCAGCCCTGCGCGCGGATGTCCGCCGAGGTGTGCCGTCGTGCGAGGCTGTTCGCGGAGGGCTCCACTGTGGCGAGCGGGTGTTGCGGCACCGGCGGCGGGGGCGGCGGGTGTGGGCGAAGCGAGGACGGGGACGACTGTGTCGTGCCGCCAATCGACCCGTACGGCCGGCGGGTGTTGATGGAGAGGTTGGATGGCACGGGAGGGCGGTGGAAGTTCGGCGGGCGCGGTTGCTGCGGCGGCGGGACGCTGAGGTTTGCGCGCCGTGGATCGTCCTGCGGCATCTGCCGCGGCGACACAGGCGGGTTGTCGATGTTGGCAAAGTACGGTCGGCTGTTTGCGAAGGGGGGGTCGTGGGCGTCGTCGAGGCCCCGGACCATGTCCGCCTGGCGCTGGATCTCCCCTTGCAACGCAACCACTGGGTTGCCGGTTAGTTTGTTGCACGATCGCGTCGAGCGACACAAAGGGACGCCTCCAGACTCGGTTTGATTTTGAACGTACCATCTCGATGGAGGGGGCTGTCTGCATTGGGTGCCATGTTCATGAGGACGCGCGAGATCTCCTGGTTGAAATGGAGCAGGCGGCCGATTGTCTCCATGGCGGCCTGGTGCTTGATGTGCATGTAGTGCATGGCTTCCTCGTTGCGCTGCAAGCGGGACTCGAAGTTGTAGAGGGCGTGGTCGATGCCCGACATCCGCGGTTCCGAGCCGTCCTGCATCGGCATGGCCTCGGCGGGCGTTCCGGGCTGGGACGACGACGGCGGCTTCTGGGTGTTGTAGTCTCGGTGGACGAGGGAATGGCGCGACGCCCGCCGCTTGATCTCGCGGAGGCCGACAAGGTCGCCGCGCTTGAAGTTTCCATTCCCGTGCTTGAACTCCCAGAGCGTGGTGGAGTCTGAGCCGTTGGCAAAGACGTCGCTGACCTTGTGGAATCCGTACATGTTCAACTGGCGGACAAAGGAGGAGATGTTGGTGTGCTTGAAGTATTGGCTGCGGGGGGGGGGGGGGCGACAGGCCGCGTTAGCAGACGAGAGGGAGGGCATGTTTCCGTCTCTGCCGGAGCAGTGACATCGGAACGGACGGACGCCAGGGGAGGGGGCCACATACGCAAGCACCTTGGAGAAGTCGTGTGACGGTGACATGACAAAGCTCTCGGCCGAGTTGGACCATGAGATGAGATGTTGGATGTTTGGGTCTTCCAGCATGCTGTGCGGTGAGGGGACAGTCAGCGATGGACGGTTGGGACAGGTCGAGAGCAACAAGAGCAACAAGAGCAACAAAAGCAAGCGGCCAAGGAAGCCGTTCCCTCGCCGTCGGCCGGGTCGGCATGCAGGGCGCAAAACTCACTTGTACAGCTTGTGGATGAACGCAGTCTGGACAATTTTGGGCTGGTGGACGGCCGGTGCCGCTGCGGCGGGTATTTGCGAGCCGGAGGCGCCGGGCGTTGTGGCCGACAGCATGGACGGCGCATCCGATTTCAGCGCGGACTCGGACGTCTCGGGAGGCGAGGCCGAGCCGCCGGCGCCAGAGCCATTGGTGGAGGCGCCGTTGATGTCGGCATCGGGGCTCCTGCTCTCGGAGTAGAGCGGCGGGGGGGGCGGCGGGGAGCTGTTGGTGGGCGTTGTGATCTCCATGGGGTCGCCGGGCGAGGGAGCCGACATTTGAATGGTGGGTGCGATGATGGGAATGGTCCGCGTGGTCATTGGCTCTTCAGGACCGTTAGCCATGCGAGGGATATGTACCGACTGCGTCGTAGCTGCCATTTTCTGGTTGAACAAGAAGCGAGACACGTCAGTGGGAGGAGCGCACGAGTAGGCAGCCGAGGGCGGTGCCGACAGACAGGGAAGAAGGGGGAGGGAGGCAGAGAGGCAGAGAGGCAGGGAGACAGGGAGGCATGAAGACAGGAAGACGGGAAGACAGGAAGACACCGCCAGCGCTGATGAGGCGCCGTGGTGGGCGTCGCCGCCGTTCAGCACACGAACCTCATCGCTTCCTGAGGCCAAGATGTGTTTCGCCTGGCTGCCGCTCGCTTTCGCCTAGCCGGCTTTGCCTTCGCTTCTCGTCGTCCGGGGGGGGGGGGGGGGAGGGGGAATTGTCCAGCTGGTCGATGCAATCGTTGTTCCTCCTGTGCCGAGATGGTTCCGGTGGTAACAAACCGGCCGTGTCGGCTGATGCGCACACTGGCGTTGTGTAGTACGGCTCGACGTGTCCAAAGGGAACGACGACGTTGTCGCCTTCGAATCGGCGGTGGCTGCTGAGGGATGCAGGTTGCGACAACCAGGTCGGACAGGTCGGACAGGTCGGCCAGGTTGGGGCAGCGGTCTGTTCAAGCAAAAGGCTCCCGATCGGCGCAATTGGGGCACAGTCGGGACACGGCGCTCGTTTGCTGGTGGTGTTGTAGGCGACAATGGGCGGGAAGCGAGAATCGTTCTTGCAGACAGGTGACAGGCGTGAGACAGCCGAGCAAGGCGAGAAATTGTCCGCGGCGGCCGAGACGTGCAATTGCGCGAGGCCGAAGGGGGTGCAGCAGAGCGCACCGGTGTGCAGTCGAGGAGGCGAGCGTGCGGCAAAGAGGGCGGGAAGCAGGGAGGACGGGAAAAGCGAAAAGGGCAGAGAGAGGAGGGGGGAGGGGAGGGGACGAAAAGGAAAGAAAAGAACGAGGGAGGATGCAGTTACATGCAGGGAAAAGGTGGCCAAGGCGGAAGCAGGAGCCAAGGAACACAAAGACAAAATACTTTCTGTACAGGGGAAGAGAGGGGGGGGGGGGGGGGCGTGTGGCGCACAGAGCAAAGACGAAGTGACAGGGGGGAAGATCTGAAAGGAGGAGAGACCCGTCCCAGCTTGTGTAGAGGAGCCGTGCGCGGGGGTTGGGGGGGGGGGGAGAAAAGAAGAAAAGAAGAAAGAACAAGAGAGAAAAGAAGAAGAGACGAAACGGGTTGCGAGATGGGGCGAGGCGGCGGGAAGCCGAAAAAAGAAAAGAGAAAAAAAAAGAAAAAAAGAAAACGAGAAAAAGAACCGAAAAAGAACCCCCAAAGAACCCCCAAAGAACAATCGAACAGAGCTTCACGCCGCACGAATAGGGAGAGCCAAGATTCTCGCAGACAGCTGCTCCCACCCCCTCTTTCGATCCTCGCACCCCCTTTCTCTCTTCTCCTTTCCCTTTCTCTTTTCTCCTGGGCACAACGGACAACAGAGGCAGAACAGAACACTCCGTATTGCAGCTAGCGCGCCTGTAGTGCAGAACGTGCGGTCTCCACCCGCCGCCTTTCTCCTCTTTGCTCGTCGTGCGTCTCGGAGGCGACGAACGGCTGCGGGCTGTGTGCCGGGCGAGCGAGGCGTGGTCGTCGCTGCAGCTGTGCTCTGCGTGGAAGCCGAATCGACGGCGAGTACGACGTACGGGGTACGGGGCACTGCTACGGGCTGCTACGGGCTGCTACGGCAAAGTCGCACGCCGGTCAATGGCTACGAGCAGGCGTCGATGGCCGGTTCGTGCTAGAGCAAGGGTGGTTCCCGGGCGGAGTCTCGCGGGTGGTGCTGTAGCGTTCCGCAGGATGCTAGGATGCTAGGTTGTTTGTGGGCGAAGAGGTGCTCGCGATGACGAGAGAAATCGACACGAGAATGCATGGGATGAAGTCAGTACAGCGGGCGCGGGCGACGGCGGACAGGCAAGCCCGTCAAGGCAGACAGCTTGCCTGCGGCGCAGTGTCTACAGAACGCTGGAGACCGCCACAGAGCGAGCAACAGAGAGACAAGAACGAAGAGCCAACAGAACCAGGGGAATAGGGGAGCCGGTCAGCATCCTGGGTCGGGATGGTGCACAAAGCGACGGCACTAGCAGCATAGTGCAGGGTGGTACGGGGCATCTCACGGGCCCCGGTGCCGTGCGTGCATGGCGTATTACTGCGCAATAGGCAGGCGGAGGATTTTGAAAGACATTGTAGGATCTCGAGTGTGTGGTGGTGCAGAGGAGAGAGAGAGAGAGAGAGAGAGAGAGAGAGAGAGAGAGAAGAGGAACAAAGCGGATGGCGCGGGACGAAGACGGCGAACGTGCCAAAAGGAAAAGAGGCAGCCAGGGGCTGGACAAAGAGCAAAGAGGGCCGAACAGTGTTGCCAATACATACGGCGCAACGAAGCGGAAGGTGGCGACAGCCTCGAGTCGACGGAAGAACGAAGACGAAAAACGAAAAACGAAAAACGGAACCAACAGCTCTCGCTGAACGCTAGCAGCAGAGCAGCAACCGCATAGCGTGCGACGGACCACATCGCCAACCGCGGAGAGCTTCTGGCTCGTTCCTTCTGCCATTAGCACGGCGCAGCGCATGCAGGAGGCGGGAGGCGGAGGTGGGGAACCAGCAGATTGGGCGCGTTCTGGACGAGCACTGGAAGCATGGAAGCATGGAAGCAAGGAAGCAAGGAAGCAAGGAAGCAAGGAAGCAAGAAAGCAGGGAAGCGTGGAAGCGTGGAAGCGCTGCTGCAGGACAAGTGCGAGGCGGACGGTCCACGTTGCGTGACCGCAGAGCCCATCCGTCTTGCAGCGGCGGCGGGCCCAACCTGCACGACAGCAGACACGCCCTGGGAGGGGGTCAGGCAATAACGATGGCGGATAGCCAGATCCACCAGATGCGGGCTGGGCGGATGAGCGGGCTGGGCGGCTGGGCGGGCTGGACGAAGAGGGTTGACGCACGGTGTCGGCCCGCGCGAGCAGCCAACCTTGGCGTGGGAAATGAGTACTGCTCCGTGCTCGTGCTCGCAAGGAGGGCCAAAGTGTCGCGCAGAGAACAAAGCCAAGCAAGGCCCCTTGGGGTGCTGGCAAGCGAGGAGGCATCGCGCAGCTCGGACGGAAACGATGCAGCGCCAGGCGGTTTCGCTTGCCCGCCTCGCATTGTCGTAACCATTGTCTCGACTGTCCACAAAGGCCCCTGGGCCACGCCAGTCCAAGGATGGCGAGAATGGGATACGGCCCTAGGTGAAAGAAGGGCGCGCGCTCACAATGCACCGCGAGGCGTGATGGGCCGTGGTCACTGGCCGGCTCCGACCGTGCCGCCGGCGATGGTGCTGGACAGCCCGCACGGCGCATCGCGAGGCTGGAGGGAAGCTCTCTCTCTCTCTCTGCCCAGCCCGCACACGGCCACTCGCTCCTGCCTCGCGGGCGCCCCAAGCATACCCTGCAGCCGTTGGGTCCGCAGACAGTAGCTTACTCCGTACTCCGTCCACGTATCTTACATCGGTCGACGGGCCTGTCCGAGAAGGGCAGCTCGTCGACCGTGCTGTCTACGTTCCTTCCCGATTTGGTAAGACGAACAAGCTCGGATCACTCCTGGGGAAAGGGGGCTTCCCGCTTCCCTCGCTCCCCTGGTCTCAGAGCCCGACCGGAAGGGGCGAAGGGGAACGGAGGATGAACACAGAATCAGAGGGAAGGACCAAACGGCCTGGCCAACCCGCCCCTGCACTCAAAACATCACCAACTCTCGACTTCCAACGCCCTCACGCGGCCACAGCCAGCAACCAGCAAACCGCTCGTGCCACAGAGCCGCTGAACTCGCCAGCCTTGCCAGCCTGACAGGTCTGCCCGCCCAGGTCGGAGAATTCTCGCCGATGACGAGCTCGCGGTCGGCTCCCTCTCCCCCTCCCCCCCCCCCTCTCTCTCTCTCTGGCCTTCTGGCCTGGGATTTCTCCCACGGCTGTGTCTTTTTCGTCCCGCGCCCGTGCTCCCACACCGAACCCGCAGACAACAGACGAAAAGAGCACCGAAAAGCACTGCCACCATCGCACACGAGAGCACCCCTCTCCCCCCCTTCCCCCCCTTCCCCCCCCCCGGGCGCGCCGTCCCCTCCACACACAGATTAACCTCTGCACGGGCGACACGCTCCAAAGAACTCTGGGCATGCTTGGGCGCCCATTCCCCTTCGGGACGTCCGTCCGCCACGGGTAGGACAGGGCGAGAAGGGGAGGGGTTGAAAGACACATGAAGAGAAAGAGAAAAGAAACTCGGAAAAAGAGGCAGATGGGCAAATGGGCAAATGGGCAAATGGGCAAACCGGTGTTGGCTTGTGATACAACGACACGTCACGGCCGTCCACGCTCCCCCCCCCAGTCTCCATGCAGCGCAACAGATTAATCTCCGACTCGCAGCCATCCGCCTCCCCCTGCCACCAGCCCGTGTTGTCTCGAGGCTGCGGGCCAACTGGGCTTGGACCGGGCAGGAACACTCGCTGACGGCGTTCCCAGCTGCGGACGACAGACGACGCTCGGTTCTGCACAGCTGCTGTCGGCGGCGTTGCGTTTCATCGCCCCAGAACCTCTGTTCTCTGGAACCCAGACAGAGCACGCATGTCTGATCTGCACCTCTGTTCCCTCTTGATCGGCATGCGCCTCTCCTTGCCCATATTTCAGACGCGGGGCGGGTTCCCCCCCCTCCTCGTCTATTTTTAACCCAGCCTCCTCCGGGTTGTGGTTGCCGAGCTTCGCCGCGACGCGATTGCCACTCCTCCCGCCCAACGCGAGCTCCCTGTCGGGACCGTAATTCGGGGCGTCTCCGTTGGTGACAACGATTGGCATGTGTTGGCCCTCACGGCATGTCCTCTCCCCCCCCCCCCCCTTTCTCTCCTGTTGGGGGCTTGTCTACGGAACGCATTCGTCTGCCCCAGAGAAACGTCGTCCATGTTGTGATGCTGTCGTAGTGCCCTATATCAAAACCGCTTCCACATATTGCCCGCCCCCCCTTCATCCTGGTTTCCTGGGGGGCCAAGGCAGCCCGGGATTCAGCAGGCGCAACCTCATGTACGAAGCTCTCAAGTCCTGACTGAAGGCGGCTTCGAGGGAGTCCTTCTAGGACAGCGGAAAGAATCAACACAAAGTAGCTTGTATGCGAACACTCTTTCTATTTCCTGTGAGCGGCGCCTCGTAGTCATGCTTCCGTCATGCTTGTATCTTTCGTTCCAGAACGCAAAAAAAGAAAAAAGGGAATAAAACATCATCGAGCATCACAGTTCCCCAACCTGTCTTCCCCCCCCTGGCGCCCTTTTTTTTGTTTTGTCTTTCCGGGGGTTTTTTTCTTTTCACTCCTCTCCCTCTTCCTCGTCGTCTAGCAGCCCGAGGCGCCCCTGCATCCGCCGCTCGCCCAGCGCCCGGATCTTGGTCCCCAGCACCGTCCGGCCGTACCGCTCGGCCACCTTGCCGGCGGCCTCGACCATCTTGCCGCTGTCGTCGCGCATGAGGCGCACCATCTCCAGCGCGCGCATGCCGCGCTCCTCGCCGGCGCGGCACTCGAGCGCCAGCAGCTGCAGCAGCGTCTTGTTCGTCTCGAGCTCGAGGCGCGCGAGGGCCGTCTTGCGGGCGTACGCCGACCGGCTGCTCTCGTCCGCCGTCGTGTCGATGCGGTCCTGCAGCTGCGCCGCGTGCACCCCCTGCAGGACAAAGGCGTGCTCGAGGCGGCGCGCCTCGGCTTCGTCGGAGCGGTCCCCGTCGTCGTCACCGTTGCCGCCGTCGTCGTCGTCGTCGTCCCCGGCCGCCGCCCCACCGCCCTTCTGCTGCTGCCGCTGCCGCTGCCGCCCCAGGGGCACGCTGAATTCAAACTCGGACAGCAGCGGCCGCGGGAAGTAGGGGTACAGGTCGCCGCCCTTGAGGATGATGCAGTGGAACTTGCGGTCGGCGACGGCAATGGGGAAGTACGTCTCGTGCTTGCGGCCGGAGGCGAGGCGCGACAGCTGCGTCGTGTCCAGCAGCGGCACCCACGACGCGCGCGAGGGTTGGCGCCAGTGCAGCAGTGTCAGCAGCGTGCCCGTCGAATCGTAGATGCATGGGTCCTAGGGTGTTTCTCATCGTCAGAAGGGGAGGGGGGGACAAGCAGGGAAGTCACAAGAGACAAAAGAAGAAAAAGAAGAAAAAGAAGAAAAAAAAAAAGGGGGGGGGGGGGGGGGGACGTACACCATCGTCGGAAAAAAAGACCGACCGCACGCTGGCGCCCGCCGGCAGCGCCACCGTGTCCTCGTTCTGGCAGATCTCGTCGCGCTGCACGTTCTCGATGGTGTACTGCAGGCGCGCCGTGCCGTCGGGCGCCATGGGCCCGTTGCCCAGCGTCCAGACGTAGTCGCGCCAGCTGGCGCACGTCACCACGGGCGTGCTCTTGGGGCGGTACACGCGGTAGGGCACGCCGAACAGCGTGTAGACGCGCACGTAGTCGGCGCTCGTCACCACGGTCACAAAGGACGCGCTCAGCGACATGGCCACGACGGACTCGCCGCCGGGCAGCGCCGTGCGCCAGTCCAGGCGCTGCTGCGTCCAGGACTCGTGGGGGCGGTAGAAGACCATGGCGGGCGTGCCGCCGCTGCCGCCGTCGCTGCGCGGCGGGCACGAGAACAGCGTGCCGTGCTCGTTCAGGCACGCCTTGTCGTACAAAAAGGTGTCGGTGAAGTGGAAGTCGCGCTGGAACTCGCGGTCGTAGAACTCGACCGTCACCGTGTAGTGCGCGTCCTGGTCGACGGTCCAGACGACGCCCACCAGGTTGAGGCAGAGGTACTTGCGGTTGCCGCGCCACGGCGTCGACCCCGGCTGGAACGCCGCGTGGTACTGCGGCTGCCACAGCGCGCCGCCGCCGCCACGACCACCACCGCCGCCGCCCGCGCGTTTGGCGCCGCGCAGCGGGCCGTAGCCGTTGTCGCCGTCGTGCGGCCGCTTGCGGCTGCCGTTGAGGCCCGCCGTCGTGTAGCCGGCGCCGTCGTCGTCCACAACAAACCCGTCGTCGTCGCCGTCGCCATCGCCGTCGCCGTCGCCGTCGCCGCCCAGCATATCGTAGTCGCCGTTCAGCAGGTCAAGCACGTCGTTATCGTCGTCGTCGTCGTCCCCCTCGACGGCGTCGACAGCGACCAGTCCCGATTTTCGGCCGATGCTCTTCAGGAGGTTCTGGTTCCGCTGCTGCGGCCGGCGGACCAGGCCGTTGGCAGAGCCGGCGGCGCCGGCGGCGCCGGCTGCGGCTTCGGTGCGCGGGTCGTGGATAAAGGGGCTCGGCTGCGTGGGCAGGCGCAGCAGCACGGCATACTGGGGAGCGATAAAGTCCGGGCAGATGTACACCTCGCCCTCGCCGTTGGTAAAGGCCACGAGGTTGTTGGTCGGATGCCAGGCAATGTCCTGCACGGCGCTGTAGTCGTAGCGGGCGACGACGCTCTGGGTCTTTGTCTCCCACAGCAGGATCTTGCCGTCTTTGCCGGCCGACGCCAGCAGCGCGCCGTTGGGCGACCAGGCGAGCGCCGTGATCTCGCCCTCGTGGCCGTTGGAAAACACGCGCTGCTTCTCCCAGTCGTGCTTGGAGACGACCTGGATGTCGCGCGTCGGCGTCGGCACGGCGAACGCGCGGCCGTCGGGGTGCCAGGCGATCTTGGCCGATGCGTCGGCGTCGGTCTCGAGGCTGCCGATGATGCCGTCGATTTTCCGGATGAGGGCTGGGTCGCCTCGTCTTCTGTCTGCACGGCCGTTGCTGTTGTTGTCGTCGTCGTCGTCGTCGTCGTCAGTCTCCGTCATCGAGTATACGTAGATGATGCCATCCGTGCAGGCCACGGCCACAGTGTGGCCCTTGGGGTCAAAGGACACGTGCTTGGCGGGTTTGTTGTGGGCGCGCAGGTGGCGCACGGCCGAGTTGTCGTCGGTGTTGACGACGCGCACCGTCAGCTCGTCGCTGGCCACGGCACACCAGCGGCCGTCGGGCGCCAGGGCGACGTCGCGCACGGGCAGCGTGGTGCGCAGCAGGAAGCGCTCAAAGGTGTGGGCGTCGAGCGAGTAGAGGCTGACGGTGCCGTCCTCGGAGCCGACGACAAAGAAGTCGTCGGTGGCAGCGACACCGACGTTCTGCTCTTGGCAGTCGTCGACATTCGTGGGCTCGCCGTCGAAGCCCGTCTTGTAGAGGCGGATGGTGTTGTTGGCGCCGACGGTGACGAGCTGGCGGCCGCTGGGGGTGTAGGCGCAGCGCGTGCAGCCGAGGATGTGCGCGGGACGCGGCCGCGGACGCGACGCCGTGGAGGACATTGGATGCAGCGGATGGGCCACTCCTCGAGCGGCCGTCCGTCACCCTTCATCTTCAGCTCGTCCACCCCCATCGCGCTAGTTCCTGTCTAACCTTCCTTCTCCTCTCTTACCCGATTGTGAAGAAACGCTTTGCTCACTTCTGCGAGCAGTGCCCGGTCCACATTTCCCACCAACCTCCCTCGACAAAACAGGTCACTTTTTGGCTTTTTTTTTGTTTCTGTTCGTTGTTCCCGCCCTGCTGCAGTCGTGCCGTTCCAGACGAACTCTTGTCAAGACCCACCAATCCTCCCAAGAGTTACCTAGGAGCTCGAGGCCCGCAGCAGTCGCTTGTCATCAACTCGGGAGGGGGGACTGCAGCTGTCCACCTTCAGACACCTTGCCAACGGTAACCCCCCCCCCAAACCGGGCTGTCAGAGAAGGGCGAAGAGAACCATAATACGGAAAACCGAATATCAAAGAGGATACAAAATGTCAATAAAGTAAGTCTCCCCCCCCCTTCCCCGGGGCCCCCATCCACCATCTCCCTCCCCCCCCCCCCCGCTTCCCTCCTGCCCACAGAACACAAAATATCCCATGTCTCTACCTTCTCCAATCTTACTACCGCTGGGAGTTCTTGTTGCCTCAAGAGTCTGTTCTTCCTTTGTTCCTACACGTCTCTTTTTCCTTCCCACGACCCGGCCTGCCTGCTTTTCAGACCCCTCTCGCTTAATTCCCCGTCTCGGCACCCCGGGCATGCTTACCCAATTCGACATCTGCCATTGCCCTCCTCTCCGTCTATGCTATGGACTTTTACCAGGAGCAATATAGCTACACGCTTGCCCGCAATGCCACAGTGGACAACGATGATTCTGACGAGGAAACTAGTTGGGTCATGATGACCAGGGATGGCGAGGTCGTCAAGCTTCCAGGAGAGAAGATCTACTACAAAGTTCGGTCTCGCATTGGTCTTGACCTGTCGACACCGAAATCCTTGGCGAACGCGACGCCATTCTCTGTCAAGAGTGACAGTGGCATCGTCTATGTGACAAATAACCGGGTATGTCGTCAACACACATGCCCACACCCCTCCTGCTAGCAGGGACAACCGTGTTAATTGCGTCTCGCGAACAGGTCGTATACATCCCTACCCGTCCTACCGATGCCCTCAAGTCCTTCTCCGCACCGATTCTCGACTTTGAAGATACCCGTGTTGCATCCAGCTTTTTCGGCCCTTGGTCTTGGAATGCCACTGTGAAGCCCACCGTTGGCGGTGGGATCCCGTCGGACATCCCGCGGCTGGAACTCAAATTGACCTTCAAGGAGGGTGGCCACGATGCTTTCCAGAACAAGTTCGAGGTGATGAAGGAGCGGCTTAGCTACGCTCGGACCCTGCAACAGGAAACGGGGCAGATTATCCCCACCGGTGAAGACCTCCCGCAGTATGAAGCCACAGAACCCACCCCGAGCGGCCCCTCAACAGCACGGGCGCGGTCCATACAAGGGCAAGCCCCCCCGGGGCCATCTTCCAACGCGAAGGAAATGGAAGCGCTGGAGCATTTCACACATTCTCAGGAGCAACAGACACCGAGGGGTGCTGCGGTCGGTAGTGAGGCGCTTTCAGCAGACGCGGTCTTGGGACGGCAAATCGGCCAACCTACTCCGGACGAACCACCTCCGGACTACGAAGAAGCACAAGCGCAGGCAATTGATATGCGCTTTGAGGAGAGCGTTCGTGAAGCTGCCGATCGGCAGTGAGAAAGCATGCGCCCTCCAGCTGTCTTCCTCTTGGGAGAACATGCTCCCCCCCTCCCCCCCCCTCTCCTTCTAGACTTGACGGCTCTAGCACGCCTTTTCTAGGAAGCTTCTTCCAGCTGGGCCGGAGCTTGGTGGTGCCCTGGCTGTGACTGGTATCGCCTTTCAGTATTCAATCGAGGGTGGCTACTTTTGTTTTTGCGGTTAATTTCGTCATTGTTTTTTACCCATTACCCAATCCTGTCCTATTTACGATGAACTTCAATGATCTACCAAAGTTCTCTACAACAACGTGAGGTTATGGAAAAATTGGAAGAGGAGGGGCAACCTGTCGTTGCAGCCTCAGTCGGGAAGTGCGAGACAAGGGTCTTGGGAAGCTTTCTGTTCCCGAGAATGTCACTTGGTACGGTCACGTGCATCGGATGCGACCGGTTAGAACGATGCGTTGGTGCGCCCAATCAAAATCGCGCAATTTACCATAACTGGCGCCAAAAAGTGGTCTGGCTGGCGAGGAACGGTCCTCTTGGTCCGAATTTTTGACGATTTCACGCAACATCGCTGAAAAGCCCGTTCCACCGAAACCCGAAAACGTTCCCAAACCGTCCCATCGACCTCTCTCTCTCTCTCCCCCCCAATTGACCGTCCACACCGCTTTCTTCACACCACTCGACAACGAAATTTCGCAACAATGGGCGTCTGGGACACGATCACCGACCTGATTGAGGCGGCAGCGCCGTGGAGCGTGGCCGAGGCCGAGGCTGTCGCCGAGGTGCCCACGGACGAGCCCGCGGAGGATAGCACGGCCGACGACGCCGAGGAGGAGGAGGAGGAGGAAGAAGAGGAGGAAGAGGAGGAGATTGTCGACCCCAAGGAGCAGCTCGAGGAGGGTGAGTCTCATGTTCCGCCGCGCTCCCCCCCAAAAGAACAGAAGCCGGCGAGGGGGAGGGGAGGGGAGGGGGCAGGTTTTCTTGTGGGAAGCTGCAGACGACCAAGAGGCTGGGCCATCGATACCGAGGCCGCGAACCTGAACGGACGTCGGGCGCACACAGAGACCTGTCTGGGAGGGGAGGGGAGAGAGGGGTTGGATGCAGCATATCAATTCGAGGCTGTTTCCGTCCCCCCCCCTTCCCTCTCCCTTCCTCCCCCCCTCCCCTCTCTAGCTGTGCCATTTGGCCTCGACACGATCGATGGTAGCTAAGAACCGAGCTCGAGCTGACACAATATTCCTTTTCCCCTTTTCTCTGCAGAGTGCAAGAACTCCAAGGAGTGCGCACCAGCCAAGCACCACTTTGAGGAGTGCGTCGAGCGCGTCGAGAGCGGCAGCCAGGAGGACTGCGTCGAGGAGTGTAGGTTCTTCCCACAAGCTGATCCAAAAAGCCCAAAGCAGTTGTGGTCGTCCATCGTCTAACAGAGTATCTCTCCTTGTCTCTAGTCTTCCACCTGACCCACTGCGCGACGCAATGCGCCGCCCCCAAGCTGTGGGCGAAGCTCAAGTAAACGGACTCTCTCTCCCATCATGGAAGAGTTGAGCTAAAAAAAGACAGCGCCAGGGTCAAGAGGGTAGGGGGGGTGACAGAGGTGGAGAAGGAAGGGGGCGGGGGGGCGGATCGACGACATGCAGTGCGAGCAGAACGACGACGACCACACCGAGCGCGATATTGAAGATTGCGGGAAGAGACGGGGAAAGCAAAGCGACCCAACGGGCATGCACACGGCCGCTGATTGTCTCGACGACAAACCGTTTGGACGGCTGGACTCCTCCCTCCCCCCGGATCTGGTCAGTAATGGTCTCGATGCCACCGAGCGCGATCCAGACGATTGTCACCGGACAGAAGGACGCCCTCACCATGTGACTGACCATCTTTCCGTTGTGCTCTCTCCTCTGTCCCTCTCCTCCTCTCTCCTCTCTCTTCTCCTCCGTCAGCGCCCCTGGACTTGCATTTCCTTACCCCGATGACCCTGGTGTCTGTTTTTTTTTTGGTTTACAGAACGACGGCGGTTGACGACGAATGACAGGGGGCGGGGGTCATGATGGCAGGGAGCATTGTCGCATAAAAAAAAAGGAAGAAAAAAATGAATGTCACATATCCGAGGACCGTTGCGGCATGGGGATGCTTCTCCTCATCCTTTCTATGCTCACGGCTTTTCCACAACTCTCTTAAAAAACATATCTCCTCACCCCAACACCCACCCAAAACAAATGTATGATAATTATATATTAGAAGAAGACGAAAAGAGAGAAAAAAAAACCACTGTTAGAGCCTTACAGCCGCTTCCACTCGGTGGAGAATAGTAGTACGTTCAACGGACGGTATCTTGTTGTTAGAGATGTTGTCGTAAATAGTATGAGGAAAGACGTGAGAAAGCTATGAGTGAAATGGCGGCCGAGAAAAAAAGAAAAGACGAAGAAAAGAAGAACAAGAAGAACGAAAGAAGCAGAGAAACTCCCCGTCCCCCGCAGAGTCTTCTACTTTAAATAATGGGCACCAGATCGTCTTCCGCCCCGAAACGCGCTCGCGGCCCCAATATCTTGAGCAACCTCGTCAGACTCCTCAGCAAAGCCCTCGAGTGCGGTGCAGCTCATCCCATATTGCACACGAACGGGTTCTGCAGCTCATAGGAATAGGACCGGACCGAGATCCTTGACAGTGCATCCACGGTAGGCTCTTCTTTCCATCATGGGCCCTGTTTCTGTCCTACTTTTGCTCACCGTTCAAAAATGGATGCCCAGGGGAGAAGGAAAAAATACAAAAAGAAAAAGAAAAGAACGGTCTTGCCAAAAACGCCCAGCGAACGTATCCTCTTCTGCCACGACGATCACTCTCGTCGAGAGAGACGGTGCTGGCGCATCACCAACGAGCAACGCCCCGCGGCTCCGCGGCCTCTCAGTTGTCTCGACCGAGATAGGACGGTCTTTGGAGATGGCGATGTCGATGTGTCGAGACGCACGAGCCCCCCTCTCTCTTTCGTCTGAGCTCGCTCAATGGACATAGACTCGGGACCCCGTGCCTACGAGCACGCTTGCACTGCGCACTGCTTCCATACTGCTCCCCCCCACCCCCTCTCCGGAGACGATATCCCAATTCGGGCGCGTCGTCCGTTCACATGTCAATTTTTTGGGGTTTCTTTGCCCTGGGAGCCGCCTCTCTTTTCCTACTGCCGTTGTCTGTAGTTCTTTGGCCCTTGTTCCTTTTCATGTGTTCGCTGCTCCGCCTGGAAAGGCAGCTTGCTATCTTGGTAGCTACATACATCTCCTCCCCCCCCCGGCCGACGAAGCGAGACGGATGTGTTAACCCTAATAGAAGGAGAGGGACCCGTCGTTGCAGTCTGTGCCTCTCTCTCTTGTGCTCGGCAGAACGAAGGGTTCCACCTCGACTCCGAACTCGGTAGAAAAGAAAGAAAAAAGCCAATCGCATATTGGCTTGTTGCGGCTCGCGCTTGTTCCGCCACCGCCCTTGGCGGCCGCCGCCAGGCCACCGAGAAATCCCAAACGCGCTCTCCTCGCGTGTTTCTTCGAGAGGCGTCTGCCCTCTGAGCTTGGCTTTCGCTTCGCACGCACCCTGTTGCTGCCCGCCGAGGGGGCCGGGGATCACCCGATGCCAGCGCCCTGGTCTCACCGGTATTTGATTGCCTGACACGACATGCGCCGCGGTTGGGGCCCATGCCGGGCAATGCCAATTCCACAATGTCGGCCAGGACGCCCAGAAGCCCAGAAGCCCAGAAGCCCAGGCACTACGGCCGTGGCCGACATGATGGCCGCGATGCATGCTCGTTCCCTTTACGGAGGCGAGTGTGGCCGTTGAACGATCGGTCTCTGAATTCCTATCTCGAGTGTGGGTGGGGGGGAAGGCGCCGACGGGAGTCCCCTTGCAACTTATTCATCCCTGACCACCCCACTCCACTCCGCTGGCAGCCCGTTTCCCCCATTGAAATCTGGAGCAGCCCGTGTCCCGCTGGGTGGGTTTCCGAGTTTGTCAACCCCCCCTCTCGTTCTTTCCAAATCTTACATTCAACGTCGGTCGGACAGAGGAAGGAGCAACAAGCAAACAACTAGTGATGAGCAGTAGAAGAAAAGGAAAGTGGCATCACAAAGGGTGCCGAGGAAGGAAAGAGGTAGGGGGGCTAATTAGGTAACTGATAGAGTAGGGGGGTAGGGAGGGGGAAGGCACGAGTCGTGTACAAAAAAGCTACTGTATGATGTGTGTGCGACGTAGGCCCACGCGACCTCCTTTAGCACATGCTGCCTCCCCCCCTTTTTCTGGACCTAGACCAAAAATGCCAAGTTAGCGCCACAAAAGCCAATAACATGCGCCAAAACACACGACGGGGAAGCGACATCCTTTGAAACTCAATCGCTTCCCAGGGCGCAAAAAGCGTCCAGGAATACCATGCCGTATCTTGATGCGTACGGCGGGCGGCGTGCATGCCCGTCTTCTGTTTCTTCGAGGGAGGGGGGGCCAACAAAAGAGACCAAGAAATGCCGCTAATGTCCAGAAGGGCAGCTGCAAACCGGCAGTGCGTGGGTGGCCTTTCCTTCTTTGCCTTCCTTCTTTCCTCTTGGGGCGTCTGCTGGCTTCTGCTGCCATCTGTGCTGGGAAGGAGCAACACAGCACGGCACGGGCGCTGGGGAATGGGAACGGCCAGGAAGGTGCGCATCAGTGCCGCGAAAACTGGGTCTCTTGCAAGCGGTGCTGGCTCGCAGACCGCCGTCGTCTGCCAGCAAGATCGGCGCCTTTCCGGCCAACGAGCAAGATACGATACTATCTCTCAGCAGTTCGTTGGGTTCCTTCCCCAGCCTACGCAAGATAGATACGCACGGCGCATTAGTATCGGGCTATCTCTCGTGCTTTCCTTTCCTGTCCCAATAGTGTGTTGTGTTAGACGAGGGTGGACTCAGACCCAAACACTCTGCCAAGCCCTGCTCCTTCCCAGCGCACATTAAAATTGGTAGACCCCCCCTCTGGTGTTTCCTGATTCTTCGCAAGTAGCTGTTTCTGTCCTGCCTCTCGACGCGGCCAAAGCATCTTCTCCTTTCTTCTCTCCTGCCTCTCCTTTCTCTCCTTTCTCTCCCAACTCTCCCAACTCTCCCAATCCTCTCCATACGATCGATTTCCTCCACTGCCCCTCCCATCCTGCGCTTCATCGCCGTCCGCCCTTGTTTTATCGATACTCTTTTCGTTTTGTCGTCGGCGAGTCACGATCCGGAGGACACACGGCATCCAAATTGATAAAAAGGAAAAGAAAGAGAAAAAAACGAAAAACAACGAGAGGCGGGCATTCAGGTCGCTGTCGTGGAGGCTTCACCTGCGATCCTCTTTCTCTGCCACTCCCGCCTCCGCTGTCCCCAATCCACGGGTGGCACCACGCCAACTCTGGCGGCGCGATAGCAATACGACGCTTCCCCGGAGCGCATGTGGAAAAACCGGCCAAAGCCGCTGCGCACCAAGCGCCAGTGACGCTATTGGTAGCCACATTGCGACAGAAGGACAAGACGACGAATCGACATAACGAATTAGAGCAGGTCCGGGAAAGTCGAAAACCACAGCGAGGAGGGGAAAGTGGCAAGGGGGAACAGCACAGCAAACGACAAAAGGGCCGGAGACAGAAACGGGTTCAGACAAGAGGAGCATGGGCACTGGTGTTAGCAGCGTGTGGAAGGAGGAGAAGGAAGACGAGGCAGCGAAAGGCGGCGGCACGCGCGACGTGGTGGTACGCGTCGGTCCACCATACGCGGAGCGGCCCAGTCGGGGCGACGCCGGGGTCGAGCTGGCGGAGCGGCCGTCGCAAGGCATGCCCGGCGGCGGCGGCGGGGAGGATGGCGCCGGCGCCGACATGGCGAGCAGTGCTGGAGCCGGCGGCGCTGGCGCACCGGTAACCGAGTACAAGGTGTACAAGCGGCGGTGGTTTGGTCTGGTGCAGCTGACGCTGCTCAACATCATTGTCAGCTGGGATGTAAGTCGATCGGCCAAGGCCGAGCACATACCCCGGTCCCTCTTCCTTCGTTCCTCGGCCATTTCTTTCTGACTGGTTACTCGTTTCGGCAGTGGCTCACATTCTCGCCCGTGGCGTCCGATGCGGCGACCTTCTTCGGCACAAACGAGAGCACTATCAACTGGCTCAGCACCGCGTTCCTGTTCTCGTTCGTCTTCATGACGCCCGTCGCGATCTATGTCCTCCACTTCGGCCCGCGGCCCTCGATGATCACCTCGGCCGTGCTGATCTTTCTGGGCAACTGGATCCGCTATGCGGGCACGCGCTCGAACCTGAGCAGCGACAAGCAGTCCGGCGGCCATTTCGGCCTCGTCATGTTCGGCCAGATCCTGACAGGCCTCGCCCAGCCCTTTGTGCTGGCGGCACCCACGCGCTACTCCGACCTGTGGTTCACGAACCGCGGCCGTGTTGCTGCGACGGCCCTGACGAGCCTGGCAAACCCCTTTGGCGCTGCCCTGGGCCAGCTGATCATCCCCTTTTGGGTGTACAGCTCCAAGGACATTCCCAACATGGTGCTCTATGTGTCCATCATTGTAAGCTCTTCACTCCCGCTCTCCTTTTCTGTTTGTCTCTGTCAATGTGTTTTCTCTCCCCCGTCTCTCCATCTGCAAAGTGCCGAGTACTTACCACGCACACCAGTCCGCCGTCTGCTGCGTTCCCTCGTTCTTCGTCTATGCCAAGCCGCCCACGCCGGTTGCGCCCTCCTCCGAGACGCCCAAGCTGGGCCTGGCCGCGTCAATGCGTGTGCTGGGACAGACGGTAGAGTTCTGGCTGGTGCTTGTCCCATTTGTCGTCTATGTCGGCTTCTTCAACTCCATCTCCTCGCTGCTCAACCAGATCATGCTGCCATACGGCTACTCGGACGACGAGGCCGGCATTGCTGGCGCCGTGCTGATCGTTGTCGGCCTTGTCTCGGCCGCCGTCACGTCGCCGATCCTTGACCGAACAAAGAAGTTCACGCTGACGGTCCGGCTGTGCGTGCCCCTGATCGCCCTCTGCTACCTCATCTTCATCTGGATGCCGCAGACGCACGACTCGGGCGGCCTGGTGGGGCCCTACGTGGTGCTGGCCATATTGGGTGCGGCGTCCTTCACGCTCGTCCCCGTCGCCGTTGAGTTCCTCGTCGAGATCACGCACCCCGTCAGTCCCGAGGTGACGTCGACGATAGCGTGGAGCGGCGGGCAGCTGTTGGGCGGCATCTTCATTATTGTCTCGGACGCGCTGCGGAACGGCGACAGCAGCAACCCGCCACAGAACATGAAGCTGGCGCTAATTTTCACGGCCGTCATCGCCATGGCCGTCGTGCCCATCCCCATGTGTCTGGGTCTGTTTGGCCGCAAGCAAAACCTGCAGTTGCGCCGTGTGCGGTCGGACGACGCGGTGGCGGACCGTCCCGTCTCGGTCGCGTGATTTATCACTATGAGACGGGTGGGGACTGATGTCTCCTTTTCCTATTCTATTCTGCTTGGATCTTTTCTTTGGTTTTTATGTTTTTAGTAATTCTTGGATGTCTTCAGCCTGGCGTTTACGGCTGTGCTTTTCTTGGGCAGGCTTGCAAGGACGGTCTTTGCAAATTGCCTCGCCTCGTTAATGAACGACTGGTTTACAGTCTTTAATTACAATCTAGGGAAGTATCCCGATTGACATATTTACAGCAGTTGCACGAGAATGCTCCCTCCTGTTTGACTTCCATTGCCTTTTTATACGCAGCCTGCATTTAAAGAGCTACGGTCTTACGGCGTCACAGCCAAGTGCTACAACCTCGATAGTAGTTGCACGCACATGGATTGCGGCTTCCCACGCTTCATTACTATTGATTCTATAGGTGTGTACCCATTTTGCTGTTTTCAAGGATCGGCCTGGCCAGCATGGCTCCGGTTGGTCTAATGTATAAGCTCTTCGCTCTTCAGAATCTTTATCGTCCTTGTTTGCCGTTGTCTCTCGTGCCCGTCGCCGGCGTCTGCGCTTGGTCGACCCGCGCGGCCCACTCGACCCGCAGCCGCTCCATTTCCCGCCAGCAGTCCCGGCCCAGCACCTCAAACTCTTGGCGGCGCTCGGCCGTCAGGGCTGGCGAGTCGAGGCGCCGCCCGAGGCTGTTGCGGAGGCAAGACGACGAGGATGGGTCGCCACTCGTCTGCGCCTCCTCGCCCAGGACGCCGCGCCAGCCCCAGCCCTCGACCTCGGTGCGCTTGACAAGCGGCGTGCCGCCGCGGGTGGTGGCGGCGCCCCACTTGACGTGCCGCGCGTCGAGCGCGTCCAGCTGCGCCTGCGGCTGCAGCACCAGCCACACGGCGGCGGCGGCGCCCTTGTAGGCCGTGACCGGGTGCCAGGGCGACCCCAGACACCGCGACACGTACATGCCCAGGTTGTAGAAGTAGAACAGGATCCAGTGGAGCGGGAAGAGCGTCGAGCACACGACGCCGGGGTGCGTGACGTACGTGGCGGGCGGGACCGTTTGTCTTGGTGCCGTCGGCGGGGCGGGCTTTTCGCCGCCGTCGTCGTCGTCGTCGTCCTCCGCCTCATCAGCTTCGAAAAAAGGCGCCGCGTAGGCCTTGACACCATCCAGGTCGGCCGTGATGGACAGCACGTCGGTCAGCCGCTTGGAGCTCTCGTAGGCGGCGTGCGTGCGCACGCCCTGGAAGTCGTTGAGCGACAGGTACCGCCAGCACACGGCCTCGACGCTGCTCTCCCACACGATGCGGGCGGGGGCAGCGCTGCCAGCAGCGGCGGGATGGCGGCGGCGCGCCAGCAGCGGCAGCAGAGCATGCACAAACACGTAGTGGCCAAACACGTTGGCGCAAAAGACCTGCCCGAGGAGGCCGTCGGGCGCGCCGTCCGCCGACGGCAGCCCCGCTGCCTCTCCCTCTCGGACGACCTCCTTTCCGGTGAGCGGATCCACCAGCAGCCCCCCCGTGGCGTCTTTGCACGAGGGGAACGTCGTCGCCTGGACAATGCCGCACGTCAGCACGTCGGTCAGCAGGTTGCCCCAGTTGAGCCCCGTCCAGCCGCCGATGCCGGCGTTGCAGACGATGCTGTCGAGGCGGGGGATGCGCGCGGCGGCGCGGGTGCCGACTGTGATTATTCCGGAGACGATCTGCAGAGGCTCGTGCTTGAGGCGGTCGGCGGCGGCGTGCACGCCGGGGAGGTTGCAGAGGTCGAGCTCGAGGCTGGCGAGGTGGATGCGAGCGGGGTGGAGGGTGGAGGGCGAGGAGGGCGAGGAGGTTGAGGAGGAGTAGGAGCAGCGGCGTGCTTCCCGTCGCCGCAGATAGTCCTGCAGGGCGTTGGTGGTCGCGCGCGACTTGGCGGCGCTGCGGGTGGTGGTGATGAGGATGAGGTGGGCGGCCGGGGACGGGTGGAGGGCGGCGAACTCGTCAATGAGGCGCTGGCCGATTCCGAGGCCGATGCCGCTGTGGGAAACGAGAGAGAGAGTTAGAGAGAGAGAGAGAGCCGGCGTCGGCGTTCCGGGAATTGTCCTGCGTTTGTTCTTCTTCTCGTCTTTCCGCCACTCACCTGTTGGCGCCCGTCACCAGGACAAACAGCTGGCTCTCGGCGTCGACGCCGTCCCAGGGCGCGGGCGGCATCGTTGGGAGTATCGTTGAGAAGGCGGGAAGTCGACAGGGGAACGGGACGCGAGCAATTGGCGGGATCCCGGGGGGGGGGCAGAACGGATGACCGCGATTGTGTCGAGCAGGTTTGGGCGACGGCACAAAAAAAGGGGGGGGGGCAATGCTCTTTAGCTTGAGGCTGGCCTCCCCTGACCGCTAAACAGCCTAGACTGCGAGAACCCGACCGCTCGGAACTTGCCGCGCTAGGGCGGGGCGTGCCAGACATGGAGGCAAACTAGCGCTGTACAGTGTACGACGGAGACGGCTGGATAAGTTAAGGTACGTCGTAGTATCCCATAGTTGGATGTATCGGGCTGGGCAGCAATACATGTCTTCTTAGCACTGCTTGGTCGCATCCAGAACGCCCCCAAGGTCGGACAACGGCGGTCCGATGATGTGAAGAGCCAGCGGCCACGACGGACGATGGGCAAGGTCATCATCCTGGCCGGCGCGCCCGACGCGGCCTCGCTGGACTGGACGGCGCTTGGCGGCGCTGCTGGCGCTGCTGGCACGGCTGGCACGGCTGGCACGGGGACCATCGACGACGGCCGCGTTCATCTGGCGTCTGGCTGTGCTTCTGCACACCCGCAATGGCGCGTTGTGCCAGCGAGAGACGCCGGGGAGGCGGCCGGGTCTGCGCGAAAGCGACGCCGGCTACACACCTACCCAGACGCGACGACGGACGACGACGCGGTCCAAGACGACGGCAGCCGCGCCGAGTGTGCCACGTCGCCACTGGTGTCGTCCGCGAGCCCGAGCCCGAGCCAGAGCCAGAGCCAGAGCTACAACCACATCCAACGCCATAGAAACGCCCCGTCGCCGTCATCGTTCGACGAGGCCTCGCTCTCGGTCCGCCTGCCCAACGCGCTCCCCGCGTCGCCGACCCCGAGCAGCCGTGTTGCCGCCGCCACCGCCAACGCCACCGCCAACGACGGCGATTTGCTCGCCTTTCCCAGCGGCGGCGCATCTCAAGAGTTTATCGAGTACTCGCTGGCAGTGCACAACGCCCTGCCATCGTCGCTGCCGGGCCCCTTGGCCGGCTTCGTCTTCGCGGGGCGCGGCGCTGGACAGGAGCCAGACGGAGGAGGAGAAAGAGACGTGGCGGCTGCGGACGCGGATGCGGCTCGCAACAGCAACCAGAGGCAGTATGTTGCCGCCAGCTTCGACACGACGTCGTTTGGGACGGCGTCCCTCGACTCGGCCGTCTTCTCCATGGGCTCTGCGTCAGCCGAGTGGATCTCGTCGCCGACGAGGCCGACGAGGCCGACGATGCCGCCCCTGCCCACGTCGCTGCCCCGGTGGCAGCCTCTGACACACCTGGCCGACATCCCCGGTGCAGCCGAGCTCCTGAGGCTGGCGCCGCAGACGGTGACGGTCAACCTCGTGGTGGCAGTCGTGTCGGTGGGTGAGCCGAGGGAGGTCGGCAATGCCCGCCGGAACCAGAACCAGAACCAGAACCAGAACCAGAACCAGTGGCAGCGGCAGCGGCAGCGGCAGCCCGCGTCGCTGGTTGAGCTCGTCGTTGGAGACGAGTCGCGGTCTGGGTTTGTGATCACCATCTGGATGGATGGTGGCGGCGGAGGCTTGGCGAACCGACCGCCCGCGGGCGCCACCGGTGCGGATTCCTCTTCTTCTGCCCCTCCCCTGGCTGCTCTGCTGCCTACCCTCTGCCCGCACGACGTCGTGCTTCTCCGGAACGTAGCCCTGCACGTCTTTGGCGACAAGGTCTACGGCAGCAGCCTGAGGAAGGATCAGACAAAGATGCACATCCTGTGCCGGGGCCAGCAGGTAACAACAACAACCACAGTACGCAAGGGCCAGGAAGGCCAGAGCAGCCAGAACGGCCGGGGTGACGGCCCCTTGTTTTCGGCCGCTCACATCGCGGGGGCCCAAGCGTCCGCCGCCGCCGCCGCCGCCGCCCCCTCTTCTGCCAGCCTCACCACCCAGAGCACGCAGAAGACAAACGCCGCCGCCTGGCCGCTGCTGGCCAAGACGGCACGCGTGCGGGACTGGGCGCTAAAATACGTCATCGTCAACGGCTTTGGCAGCGGGGAGATCGACGACGACGACGGCGCCGCCGCCGCAACAACCCATCGGACGGCGAGACAAGGATGGATGCACCCTCCAGCCGACACACAGTAATACGACCAACATGAGGGGGGCGTTTTGATGCTAGCGGTTGTATTTCTCCTTTAAAAAACAACAAGAGGAACAGCAACGTTTTTTGTCCATGTGGCGCAAAACCCGCCCCGGTTTGCCAGGACTGGTAGGAGATTCTAAAAGGTGGTGAAATTCAACGAAAATAAGAATAGAATACAAACTCGTCGCCTCTGGCAGACATATGGGTGCCCCTGGCATTGGCAATCTCGCAACAGCGTGTACCTCTTCATGACACAAGACGCAGACCACCCCCCCCACCCCCCCTCCGTCTTCAGATGTAGTACATATCACGACGGAGATCCTCGTGCACTTGCGGAAGGACCTTGTCGCTGGGCTTCACCTGCGCGCCCTCCATGGCCTGGTTGAAGAACTTGCTCTGGTACAGCCGGGCCCGCGTGCAGACAATGTCGGCATAGTATGCCGGCGGGCAGATGCTGACGGACTTGGTGGCGCGGCTGAAGAGGTAGCACATGTTGTACGTGATCTTTTCGATCTCGCCCGCCACGGCCGCGGGATCGCCGCCGCCGCCGCCCCGGCCCTGGAAGATCTCGTCGTAGATCACCGTGTAGCGCGCCGGGCGCGCCGTGCCCTGGATCGCCGTGTGCGCCGTCAGGAAAAAGTCCCAGTACCGCTGCAGCGTGATGCCCCGGTCCACGACGGTGCCGCACTCCACGTTGCCCGACCGGTTCATCTCGTCCGCCTTGGTCGGGAAGAAGCGCGTGTTGTGCCGCTTGACCGAGACGACAATGGAGATCCTGGTGCTGCGCGCCGCCGCCGCCCCCCCGCAGCGGCGGAGCGCCTCCTTCATCTGCGGCAGCTCGGTGTCGAGGACCTGCTCGAACTGGCCCTCCGACACGCCGTCGCGGTACACCAGGATGTTCTCCGGGTAGGCGCCGTTGTTGTGCTCGCGCCAGCGGTCCAGGCGCGACTGCATGGCCGCCGTCAGCTCGCCCGAGGCCATCTCCTGGCGGCCCGTCTGGCTCCACTGGCACGCCGGCCACTGCGCCAGGTCCTTGTCGATGCTGGCGACCAGGCCGACGTGGCTGGGCAGCTCCTCCTCCGCCTCGCCGCCGCCGCCGCCGCCGCCGCCGCCCAGGTTGGTCGGGTGGATGATGTCGTAGCCGACCACCATGGTCTTGCCCTCGGCGATGATGCCCAGCTTCTCGGGCTGGTCGAGCTTGTGGTTGATGCCGCCCAGCTTGAGGTTGAACTTGAGCGCCACGTTGGCGTAGTACTGCCGGTCGTTCTTTGTGAACTTGGACGAGACCACGCACACGGTGTGGATGCCGTACTGCGTGTCGCCCAGCAGCTTGATGCACTCGTACACCGTCTTGTCGGTGTCGGCCAGCACAAACAGGATGATGCGCGGCTTGGGGGTGGCCTGGGCCGCGCGCTGGAACGCCGCGTCCACCACCGCGTGGATGCCGTCCAAGGTCCGCGTGTCGAACTGGCGCTGGTCGTCCGGCCGCCCGAGCCCCACGGGACGGTCGCTGACGGGAACGCCGAGCTGCTTCAGAGCCGCCTTGAAGCCGCCAATGGCCGCCGGCACGTCGCCGCGCGCGCCGGGGATCTCGAAATGGGCCCAGCTGACGTTGCTCGCATTCCGGGCGCCGCCCTGCACCAGCTCCCGGGCGGCCAGGTTCCACGAGCCGCGTTCGGGGGACATCTTGAACCGCTTGCCGTAGCGCAGATCCGGGGCCGCCAGGACGCGTGCGCTGACCGTGATCAGCCGGTCGCCGACGGTGATGTTGTAGGCCTTGAAGGAGGCCCGCGCGCTGTCGAGCTGCAGCGCGCGGCGGCCGACCTGCACGATCGAGTCGGCATTGAGGTTCGGCTGGCGGCAGGCGAACTTGATCATCAGCGACGTGTCGTCGCCGCTCAGCTTCCTGTTCCAGGGCTGCCCGGGCAGCAGCGTGCACCAGGTGGCCGGGTAGAGCACGGCCTTGCTCGCGCTCTTGCCGACATTCACGGCAACGCTGTCGGCAAGATCAGGAACGTTGAATTCTGTCGGGGGAGGGGGGGGGGGGGGTTAGGTTAGATACCATCATCACGAAAGCGGGAGAGAATGCACACGCAGCGGGCCCAGGACTGACTTTCTTTGAGATACTCCCGCACGACCATGGAGGTGCCGCCGCTCGCCTTGCCGCCGCCCTTCTTCTTGGACGCCTTGCTGCCGCCTCCGTCCAGCGTAAAGGTGATCTCGCTGATCTTCTTGAACCGGGCCTCGCCCGTGCTGGCCCCGGCACCGCCGCTCTTGAAGACAAAGCCGGAGACGGTGTATTCCTTCTCGGACCGGTCCGGATAGGTGACGCGCACGCGGGCGCCCTTGAGGGCCAGTTCGAGGTCCTTGTAGTGGCAGTCGCGGAAGAGGTCGGGGAACGGCCGCTCGCGCGAGGACCGGAACACGCTGTGGGTGACGTTGACGTTGAGGAGGAGACGGCCGGTCGCCGGCCGCACGCTCTGGAAGTAGCCTCGCAGAATCTCCAGCGGCCGCGACCGCGGAAAGAGCTCTGCCTCGCGTGCGCCGTCGACGGGGAAGAAGCGGCTGCGTCCGACGGCAACCGTCGTGGGCTGGCTGCCGGCAGTGCCGGCAGGGTCGGAGCCGCCCATGCGGGGGCCGTGGCCGAGGATGATGCCGATGGCGTCCACCAGGTCCTGGAACTTGGGGAAGCTGGCGTCGTGGATGTCGCGCTGGTCGCGCATGGTGGCCAGCCAGTCGCGGAGGGCGTCGAGGTGGAGCGTGTGCGGCCCCTCGAGCTCGACGTCAAAGCGGCCGCCGTCGAAGTGCGTGTCTCTGAGCTCGCTGATCTTGTCTTGCGCGATCCTCTGCAGGGTGATCAGCTTGCTCTGCAGCTCCGTTCGCGGCGCCAGCCCCGGGACATCGAGGACGGTCTCCAGCACGTGCTTGAGCAGCTTGCGCAAAAAGGGGCCTCTGAGTTCCGCGCCCTGCTGGCCTTGTGGATCGGCAGCCGGCGCGGTGCTGGGGCCCGCGGCGGTCCCGGCGGTCGCGGCGGTCGCGTCGGACGGCGGCCGGGCCGCCTTGTGCACGCGGAAGGTATACAGGAACAAGGGCGGCATTTTCGCGATGCTCAGCTCAAAGTAGTTGGCCCACACCTCGATGGCTTTGCCCTCACGTCCGTACGCAGGCCGATGCGGGAAGCGGAACCGGCTGGGCTCCGGGCCGGCCCCGGATGCTGCAGCCGGTGGTGGCTTTTGCTTCCCCGTTGGTGCTGCCATGAGCTTGTCCTCCAGCTTCTGGACGGCCTGGTCCGGGCGCGGAGGCCGCTCGTTTGGGTAGCTGTGTGGCAGACGGTTAGAACATCCAACGATTGACCGGATTTGTGCTTGCGTGTGCCGGAAGGCATTGCTACTCACCCGAAGGGTTTCGGGGGCTCCCGAGGTCTGAAGCCGCCGCCGCCGCCGCCACCGCCACCGCGTCCCTGGTAGCCGCCACGGCCGTATCCGCCGCCGCCACGCATGCTGACAACAAACTCTCCGCCGCGGCCTCGGCCGCCACCGCGGTCACCACCGCGGTCACCACCGCGGTCACCACCGTAGCTGCCACGGCCGCGATCACCGCCGCCCCGGTCGCCACCGAAGCTGCCGCGGCCGCGGCCGCCTCCGCCGCCGCGTCCACCTCGATCGGCAGCTGGGAAAAAGCCGCCCGTGCTGCTGCCGTCATTCCCAGCAGCGCCTGCAGAGTCTCCGCCCCCGCGGCCACGGCCACGGCCACGGCCTCCACCTCCACGTCCGCCGCGGTCACCTCGGTCAGCCTGATCGCCGCCACGGCCCCGGCCCCGGCCCCTGCCTCGGTTCGGGGGGTTGTCCGACATGGCTGGATACAACGTGTGTGTGTGTCGGTTTTGGGTCGCGAAGGGGGAGGATGTGAGCAGAGCTTGTGAACAGAAGCTCAGCCGGTTGCTGAGAGAGAGAAATGCAGAGGAGAGGGAGGGAGGGGGCCAAAAGGGCCGCTGTGCCTCTCTTAGTCGGGGCGAATGTCTTATATTCGCCGGCGAGCCCAGCCACCCACTGCCTCCTGCTGCAGCTCCAGCTGCCCGTACTCGTACGCGTACCGGGGAGCTCGCGGTGAAGCTCCAGGGCAAGACTGCGCTAACCCAAGCGATCACACCCTCGCGCCCTGCATGGCGTTGCGTTGGGACAGGACGGGGGGTTCTTGGGACTGCTATCAGTCGCCTGGAACCGAGTTCCAGGCAGATGAGGCCAAACACTAGACCAGGAATGGGACGGCGCTGACTCCACCAAGCTGCCGGGGATGCAACCCTTGCGTGCCGCTGGGTGGTCGAGAAGTACCGGGACGATGCCCTGGCCAGGCCATGCATCTTTTTGGGACTGCCGCACAGGGGGGCGACAGCCGTTGCCTTTGTGTTTCTATGCAAGATACGTCGTACTCCGTACTCGCCTGCCCACAATCTGTCTTGTGACGACATGACAATGCATGTCTCTGGAAGCTGCAAGGCGCTGACGAAGTCGACCCCGGTGGGTGGTTGGGGAGAGGGGGAGGGGGAGGAAGAAGGGGGGGGGGGGGGGTGCATTTGTGCTCACCGCTTCATTGTTCTCTCTCGCCGACTATCTGTCCCCTCTGCCGCCGTTTGTTTCTTTTCTTTTTCTTCGAGCACATGCAGTCGCCCGGTTGCACCGGAACGGCCTCCCGAGACTGCGCCGCCAGGTTTTGCCAACGGGGTTGCCTAGCACACGGTTTCGCCCAGCCTGTTTGCCGTACTTCCGCGTTTCGGTAGGCCGCCTGCAGGCCGTTTCTCGAAAACGAGGGGTGTGCTGGCGAAAAGCGGCCGAGAACAGGGGCCGTGTCTCATACGGAGGACAAACAAACAGGATTGATACCAAACACACCCGAGCCGCCTACCCGTCGGGAGCCTGGTTCCAAGACACGACGCGTGAAGCTCGAGGACGTCAAACTGGAGACCTTTAGACACAAGACAGACCGAAAAAAGAGGAAAAAGGAGAAGCCCACACCGTCCTACCCGTCTCCCTCATACCACACTCCACGCGGAAGGCTGCCTGCCTTTGACGGCCTGGGCAGAAAGAGCGGTGGCCAGCCGCAGCCGCAACCTCTGCCCTTGAGTCCTTCGTCTTTGCTGTCTCCTGATAGGCATGTTCTGCACCGTTGTCTCGTACGGCGGCAGCATTGTGCACGCGTATCCGCTCCGCTTCTTTCTGTACAAAACCGCTTGTAGGAGTTGCTAATGCTCTACCATTTGCCATTGTGCTTGCTACAGTGGTGTCCGAGTCGTGCAACTGCCCGGTTTTCTACAGTGGCGGCAAAATACGTAGAACAAACAATGCAGCCAGATTGCGGACTCTGCACACCAAGTTTCGTCTTATCCTCATCAGCCCCTCTTAAACATTACGCATCCCGCACCCGAACCCTCCCGCCCCGTCCCCTCCCTCTCCTCGCCCTTGTGCTCCTCCTGCTGCTCCTCGTCCACGTATCGATCTAGTTGCCAAGAGCCAAAAGCACAATGTTGGCCACGTTGAGAACCGTGATGATCATCCAGATCAGCAGGCCGAGAAGAGCTACCGGCCACGAGTTGGCCAGCTTGACAGGGGCCGCGCCGCCGCCAAAGTCGGCATCTTCTTCGTCGACGGCACCGCGGCCGTCCTGGGCCTGGCTGCTGCTGCTGCTGTCTGCCTGGGCGATACCGCCCCGTTTCCCGTACCGCTCGCGCAGCATGAAGCGCGCGGCGCCTGGCTGCACGGTCATGTACTTGTTGAAGGTGGTGAACCACAGCAGCGGGGCGGACACAAAGGGCAGCACGATGCTGAGAACGACCTGGGTGGCGTTGAGCGCGGTGTCCAGCCCGTCGCGGCCGACGGCGCCGGCGATGATGATGCTCGGCATGATGCTGATGGACCGCGTCAGCAGGCGCCGCAGCCAGGGGGCCAGCTTCCACTGCAGCGCGCCCTCGCTGACCAGCTGGCCGGCGACGGTGCAGACGACGCCGGCCGAGAGGCCAGAGAGCAGGAGGGCGAGGGCGAAGACGGTGCCGGCGGCGGGCGACAGGGTCGTGGCCAGCAGGTCGTGGATGGCGAAGATGTCGGCGTCCTGGGCGGCGGCGTCGTTGTAGAGCGAGGTGCCGGCCACGATCAAGATGGCCGAGTTGACAAAGAGGGCAAACGTGAAGAGGGAGACGGCCACCTCGAGCACCGAGTACTTGTAGCAGTGGCGGATGGCGCGCAGCGAGGGGATGTATGTGTACGACTTTGACTTGTCAAAGACGCTGGGGAACTGGAAGCGGCGTTTCAGGTGGTGGGCGGCGGCGGCGCCGGATGGCCCGTTTGCGCCGTCAGCGCCGTCAACGCCGTCAACGCCTTCAGCGCCGTCAACGACGTCGGCATCCTCATCCGAGTCCTCGTCGTCCACCTCGGCGTCGGGCTGCCGCAGCTGCTGGGGCTCGTGCGGCGCGTGCGCCTCGGGTAGCGGCTGCAGCAGGCCGCGCTGTTCGTCGTACTCGCGGAGGCGGGCCTGCACGATGCCGGAGCCGAGGTACAGGCTGTGCGGCATCACGGTGGCCCCGAGGATGCCGCAGGCCTGGTACAGGCCCTGGCGCTGGACGAGGGCGGAGGAGGGCAGGTAGCCCTTGAAGACCTCGCCGATGCTGGTGGCGGCGTGGTCGATCATGGACAGCTGGATGCAGAAGCAGACGACGACGCCGAGCACGAGCGGCACGACGACGAGCTCAAAGGCGCGCAGGCCGCTGCGCGTGCCGTCTTCGGGCCGGCAGAAGACGAGCACGACGAGCACGTCGGCGATGGAGATGGCGCAGCCGGCGACGAGGGGGATCTTGGGCTGCAGCAGGTTGAGGGCGATGGCGGTGCCGATGACTTCGGCAATGTCGGTGGCGATGATGGCGACCTCGGCCAGCAGGTACAGGCCGATGTTCAGCCAGCGCGGCAGGAACGCACGGCAGGCGGCGGCGAGGTTGCGGCCGCTGACGGTGCCCAGCTTGATGGCCATGCTCTGCAGGAAGATGGCAAAGACGTTGCTCAGCAGGACGACGAAGAGCAGTTTGAAGCGGTAGGACGCGCCCGCCGCAATGTCGGTCGAATAGTTGCCGGGGTCGACTGGACGGTTAGCGAGGGGACGGAGAAGGGGAGAGGAGAAGGAGAGAGGAGAAGGAGAGAGGAGAAGGAGAGAGCAGAATGAAAAACACAAAGGGGCAACGCACTGTAGGCGACCGACACGATGAAGCCTGGCCCGACAAACCGGTAGAAGGTCCGGAGAATCGACACGACCGTCCCGACGGGACCTTGACGCGGCCGCCGGGCCCCGCCGTCGCCGTCCCCTCCACCCGCACCTAGTGAACCGGGGGCGCGGCCGCCCGCCTGCACACTAGCCCGGCCCGGCACCACCGCGTGCCGGGCCGCGTCCACGGAGTCGGCCCGGGTGGTAGCCGACTCCTTGCCCGCCGCCGCCGGACGGTCGTCGCCGCGGGGCTCTTCGACGACGATGCCTCCGCGGTGCGCCGAGCCGGCGAGCCCCGCGCTTTCTATGGGCGGCGACGTGGCGCGGCGCAGCCGGCGGGCGTTGGCGATGCCGTTGAGGTCCTGGTTGGTGGTCAGGTCGTTGGCGAGGTCGTTGGGGCTCTGGTTGTGGCCGTCGCTGCGCGGCAGCTCGTCGGTGCGCGACGGGCAGTTCATGGTGTGAGCAGGGTCACGTGGCGGGGAGGAAGCGGTGGTGGTGTGGTGCGGTGTGGTGCGGTGTGGTGTTGGTGTGTGGTGGTGGGTGGTGGTGTGTGGTGGTGGGTGGTGGTGGTTGGCGATGTAAGTGGCAGGAGCGATGGGCCGCGACTCGAGCACGTGAAAACGAGACGACAAGGGCAACAACGGCAGCGCAACGGCAAGTGCGGGCAGAGGAGAGGAAACCAGCCGACAATGCCAATTGCCAAGATACAGAGGTGTCACGATACTGAGATGCCAAGGTGCCAGAATGGAGACGGCAGTCCGAGCTCGAGGTCAACAAGGGCGGGTGGGCGAGGTCGGGGACCCGGATGGCGAGACAAGGTGAGCGGCCGGCAAAACACGGCGGGAATTGGAAGTGAGCACAGTCAGCGCCGTCGGCAGGGGACAATGGCAACGGGAAGCACGAGGGCTGGCCGTCGGCAAGGTAGCAAGGTAGCAAGATGGCAAAGGAGAAGACGAGAAGGCGAGAAGACGAGAAAGAGAGACGGCAAGGAGAAGAAAAGACAGATGTGAACGATGCGAGGACTCGCCCAGAGCCACAGCCGCCGTGCAGCGGAATCTTCCGAGCGAGAGGCTTCGAACACTTCTAGCTCCGAAAATCGACAAAGAAAAAGGAACAAAAAAAAGTACATGCAGTAGCTTACACCGGGCAGACAAAGCGCTGTCGCGTGAGCCATGCATTGTTGGATGGACAGCTGCCGAACAGTAGCGGCCTGGCTGGCTTCCCCGCTAAATGGCCTGGCCTGGCCAGGCGGTCACACGCCAGAAGAGCCTGGAAGATGCCCCACACGAGCGCGCCCTGTCGTCTTCAGTGTACGTACTCCGTACGCATAATATGTACTTACGAACCGCATGCCTCACTGCACACTGCACGCCGCACGCCTCACCACCGGATCGTCCCCAAGCATACGCCGTGCACGGGCACGGCATGGGCGTCCCGCGCCGCCTGCGCCCGCTGCCAGTCCACTGACTGCCTCCACACGCGGCAGCACCACAGGGCCACCAGCGCGTCGAGCATCGGCCGCGGCAGCGACGCCGTGACCAGCAGCCGCCGCTCCGCGTCCGTGTCGTACTCCATGGCCACGGCGCCGCCGCCCCCCCTCGGAACTCCAAGTGGCCTAGGCGGCGCGTGGGCGCGGCGGCGGCCTCGACGAAGAACGCGGCGCCGTGCCACCGGCCGTGCGCGGTGCAGGTTGTAGATGTGGCGGGGCAGCTGGCGCTCCATGCGCGCAAGCTCGACCGCCGTCGTCGCTGGCCCCGGCTGGCGAGGCCGCGGCTGACCTGGTCGAGGACGGCCGCCGGGTCCGACGCGGCGTGGATCGAGGTCGGTCGCGTCTGCGTCGTCTGTGTCCATGCCTCTCTGGCTGGCGGTCTGCATGGAAAACGAGGAATGAACGAGGGCAAAAGGAGACTCGAGAGCAAGAAGCAAAAGACAAAGCAGGAGACGAGAAAGAAACCGTTTTTACTCTATTTTTGTCTAAGCCACACCCTTTGCCCGCTTCGGAAGTGCATCGCCCACGCGGCTCTGCCTTTGCCATGTTGCCCGACGACGCGCGCGCGAGGGGATGGGAACCGAATGCTACTCCAGGGCCAGCCGGTTGCACGCCATGGCTGAGCGCGGCCGCCATGGCAGCAGCATCCAACGTCCCAACGAAATCAACACCTGCGACAATGACGCTCTTGCTTCGCCTCCCCTTTCTTCCTCCTCTTCTCGTCTCGTCTTCTCTTCTCTTTTGGCCCCCACTTCTCACAATTCCTCTTTTCCACTTGCCCTTGCGCGTGTTGAAGTCTGCACCCGGGGCCCTCGCCCTCGTCTGCCCCTGCTTCCATCGTCTGCCCCTGCTTCCGTCGTTTTTTGTTGAATGTATGCTGCCGCGCCCCCGATTGTCTACCTCCCCCCTTCTTTTTTTTTGCTTCGTCCACCCTTCACTTCGTCTTCTTGCTGTCCTTGGCGGCGGCGGCGGCGCGCTCGGCGTCGCGCTTGGCATAGATGCCGGCCGTGAACGGGTTCTCGAAGCGCAGCGCCACCAGGTACACCAGCAGCACCTCGGCCGTCACCAGCAGGCCGGCGGGCTTGCCGTAGACGAGCGCGGACCCCAGGAAGCTCATCGTGCTGCCGTAGTACATGGGCGCGTCGGTGACGTTGAAGGGAAAGCCCGTGACCATGTGGTCCATCAGGATGCCAAAGTAGTCGCCCAGGAACGTGCCCGTGATGCCCAGCTGCCACGTCGACGAGATCACCAGCACGTTGCCCAGGGCGAGCAGGGCATAGCCCGCGTACGTCGCCTCGCTGGTCTCGAGCAGCGGGTGCGACGGCTGGTGGCGGAGCGCGCGCTCGTAGAGCAGGTCGCGGACGATGCCGAGGGAGAAGATCGTGGCCGCGAGGAAGTAGCAGGCGGTGCGGGCCTTGCCGCCGAAGAGGCGCGTGAGGACCTTGTTGTGGTATTCTAGCAGGGGGGGGGGGGGAGGGGGGGGAGAGAGAGTTGCAAGTTAGACAGGCTGAGGCGTCGCTATAGAGGTGCTATTTGCTGTGTGTTGGCTACCTTGTCTTGCGACGATGCTGCATGGTTGTTAGCAGAGACAAGGAGGGCGCCGAGACGGCCGAGAAGGGGGGGAAGGGGGGGGGATTCGCGTGGCACGTACTTCCAGAACGTCGGGTTAAAGGCAATCGAGAGGGCCGAGACTGCACGATGTCAGCTCCGTTTCTTGTTCTTCTCTCGCCTGGACAGCGGGAAGCCTTGTTGGGGGCGAAAGACGCACCGAAGAGGCTCGTCTGGCTAAAGTCCACGAGACTGGAGTAGTCGGTTGACGCCATTGTGCGGGTAGGAGGAGGGGATACGCAGTACGCAGGGAAGACCAAAAGAAAGAAGAAAAAAACAGAAAAAACCCGGCGGCGTTGACAGCGTGCGTGGTGGGAGAGAGAAACGCGGCGAAAGGAAGCTATTCTCAACAAAAACGCAGCCCGTCGCCGGCGTCTCCCCCCCCTTTGGGCATGCTCGAAAATGCACGCAGGGGCAGGAACAGGCCGGCACGAAGCGGGGCATCGCCATTGGCTGCGCGGGAGCTCTGGCAGTGGGGTTTGGCAGGTACGACGGGGGCGGGCGGGGGCCTCGCCAGGTTGTCAGCAGGTCGGTGTGCGCTCCAGGGGGGGGAGCAGGCCGTTTCAGCGTGTGGACGAGCTCCTTCGGCGCAGCGCCGGCCTGCCCAATCAGTGAGCTCCGGCCCGCACGCCAAAGTCGTCTTCGTGGGCAACGTCGCGCACGTTTCAGAAAAACAGCCGCTGTCTGCCGTCTACCCACGGTGGTCTGGCTGTACGCCTCGTCCTCTTTGCTCGTCCGCGGCTGGTGTCGTCTGAACAGATCCGCCGTTCCGCTCGCTCGCCTTCCCGCATCGTTTCTCCAGGCAACGGCTGGCCGTGCCGCTGAAACCTTTTCTTCTGCTCATGCCATGCCGACTTTGGCTTCACTTTGAGTAGAGCGTCTTCTTCGTCTTCTTCGTCTTCTTCGTCTTCTCCGTCTTCGTCTTCCTCGTCTTCGTCTTCGTCTTTGCTACACCCCCCCTCGATATGCCTCCCAAATCGGCCGCCCGGCAACAGGCCTCCCCGCCCTCCATCCCCGCCGACTCCTCCTTCACCCCCGAGAGCTTCGAGCGCGAGCTCAAGTCCCTCGCCAGCAAGGCCAAGGAGGACACCTGGGCCCGCGCCGTCCGCCGCCAGGTCGCCGTCTACGGCCGCGTCGTCGTGCTCCTGACGCTGGCCGCCGCCTCCGCCAACGCCTCGGTCGCCGCGCTGTCGCCCGTCTTCGGCGCCATCCCGGCCGGCCGCTGGCACGCCGTGCTCGTGGCGTCTGCCTGCTTCGCCGGCTGGTCGTCCAACCTGCACCTGCGCCGCCTGCTGCCCGAAGCCCGCCCCCTCGCGCTGTGGCTGCCCCTGCTGGCCGCATACATCCCGCTCGTGCAGTGCCTCGTGAGCGCGAGCGGCGTCGGCGTCGGCGTCGGCGTCGGCGTCAGCGTCAGCGTCAGCGCCCTGCTGGGCGCGCGCTGGGGCCCCCTCGTGGTCGAGGCCCTGACCCTCTTCCCGCTGCTGGCCGGGACCGTTGCCTGCGTCGCGACCGAGCTCGAGCAGGCCACGGGCCTCGACGAGCTCGTGCGGCTCCCGCGCTTCCTCGGCGACGCGCTGCCCGGGCTCGGCGCGTGGTCGGTCTTTAAGCTGGCCGAGAGGCTCACGGCGGCGCCCATTTCGTCGTCGTCGTCGTCGTCGTCGTCGTCGTCGTCGTCGTCGTCGTCTGCGGTCCTCAGCTGGCTGCAAACCCGCGTCGCCAGCCAGGTTGCCCTCGCCTGTGCCTACGGCGCGGCGGCGCCCTCGCGCCTGCTGCCGTACGCCGTCCCCGCCGTCCTGCACGCGCTGGTTCTCAACCCGCACCTCGCGGGCGTGCCCTGGTCGCTGGCGGCGACCAACCGCGCGCTGCTCGAGCAGCACGCCGGCGGCGGCGGCGCCGACAGCTGGGTGGTGCTCGACCGGCGCGAGTCCGTCACGGGCTACGTGTCCGTGGTCGAGAACCTGGCGCAGGGCTTCCGGGTGCTGCGCTGCGACCACAGCCTGCTGGGCGGCGAGTGGACGCGCTTTCCCGCCAACCCCGTGGCGGAGCCCATCTACGGCGTGTTTGTGATGCTCGAGGCCGTCCGGCTGGTGGAGCAGCCGCAGCAGCCGCAGCAGCTGCCGGCGGTTGCGGACAGCGATGCCACCGCCCTCGTGATTGGTCTCGGCATCGGCACGGCCCCGGCGGCGCTGGTGGCGCACGGCATCGCCACGACGGTTGTAGAGATTGACCCGGCCGTGCACGACTTTGCCAGCACGTACTTCCACCTGCCGGCGAACCACACGGCCGTCCTGGAAGATGCTGTTGGGTACACGGACCGGCTGGTGGCCGAGCAGGGCGGTGCCGCCGCCGCCGATGACAATGACGATGACGACGACGGCACCGACAACCGCTTTGACTACATTGTGCACGACGTGTTTACGGGCGGCGCCGAACCGATCCCGCTGTTCACGCTCGAGTTCCTGCAGAACCTGAGGGCGCTCCTCAAGCCGTCGGGCGTGATTGCCATTGTGAGTTTTCGATACGCATCGAGGGGGGAGGCCTTGGGAATCGTCTTGCAGCTAATCCTTATGGTCTCTTTTTGCAGAACTACGCTGGCGACTTTGCGCTGACGCCGATCAAGGCCGTTGTGCTGACCATCCGCTCGGTGTTTCCCGCATGCCGCATCTTCCGAGAGCACCCGCGCGACGAGGGCGACGCGGGCGGCGGCCCGGACTTTGCCAACGTCGTCATATTCTGCACCAAGCGTGGCACGCGGGACAGCGACATCACGTTCCGCGCACCCCGAGGGGCGGACCTGCTCAACAGCGAGACGCGCAAGCATTTCCTCGTGCCCAGGTACGAGGTGGTGGACGCGGACTTCTCGTCGCCCGAGGACGCGCGCATCGTGCGCCGCAACGACACCGAGCAGCTGGCGCGCTGGCACGCCGACAGCGCCCTGGGCCACTGGGCGGTGATGCGACGCGTCGTCCCCGCCAAGGTGTGGGAGATGTGGTGACGGGAGGAGAGAGAGAGAGGGGGGGGGGAATGTAAGATTGTAGAGAAAAGGCAGAGCATAGCGACGAATGATATCATGACATTCCAGGAAAGAAGATGAGGGCGCCAAAACGAAAAAGGAAAAGAAAAACACAACGGGAACAGAAACACCTGGCGGCGGGGGCGCGGCGGGGGGGGGGGGGGCGGCGGTGGCAGCCCGCGCG
>JADHKO010000102.1:41571-84923 GCA_019925425.1 Ophiostoma pallidulum
CACACCCCACAAATAAAAAAAAATAAACACCCCCCCCCAAACCACACCCCCCCCCCCCCCCCCCCCCCCCCCTCCCCCCCTCCCCCAAGCGGCCGTGCCGTACCCTCGTATCCATCGCTCAGCTGTCGGCCGGGGGGTCGTCGGCGGCCACCGCCTCGATGGCCGCCTTGTGCGACGCCGCGTTGTACTCGGCGCGGAACTGCTCGATGTGGTCGGGCACGGGCTGCACGCGGTTGTAGGCGGCGGGGATGGGCGTGCCCAGCGTGGTGTACACGGGCACGACGCCGGCCCACACGCGGTCGAGCACGCCGTCGTCGTCGAGGTCGCAGCGGTCGTCGTGCGTGCTGCCGGTGCGCACCTTGGCGCTGCCGCCGGCGATGCGCACGCGCAGCACGGAGGTGCTCTGCATCTCGGCGGCGTTGGGCGGCACGCGCGACTGGCGCCAGCGGTCGGGCAGCACGTGGTCGGTGATGCACTCCATGGCGTAGAGCTTCTCGGCGACGTCGGTGACGAGCGTGGCGTGCCCGAAGAGCACGGCGGAGCGGTAGTTGTAGGAGTGGGCGTTGGGCGAGAGCGCGAGCACGAGCCCGTCGACGTGCGCGGCGGCCACGGTCACCGGCAGGCCCTTGTCGGCGTCCGCTGCCTCGGCGGCCGCTGCTCCGGCGTTCCCCTCCGCCGGCTCCCCGGTCGCCGTCTTGGCCCTCGACAGGTTGACCAGCCGGGACGACACGTAGCCGTGCAGGTACAGGTCCAGCACGTCGCCGACGTCGGCGCTCGGCCGGTCAAAGGAGGCCATGTGGCCGATCATGGGCAGCACGGCCGGGAACGGCGAGCCCTCGGGCTGGAAGGCGACCTGGACCAGCCGGGCCTCGTTGATGATGGTGTGGATGGTGCGGAGAGCATAGGAGGCTGGCAGGGTCAGCGCCGGCCGTTTGCGATGACACAGCTGAGGGGGGGGGTCCCTTACCGATTGCGTTCTTCCGCTTGACGGTGTTGAACGCCTCCTTGGGGTAGGTGAAGTCGTGGCGCGGCATGGTGGGCGGATGTGTCTCTGCGGCACCGTTTTGCTCTGCTACTTTGGTACGAGCTGTTCTTTTTTTTGTTCTTTCTTCCTTTTTGCCTTCCAACGCATCTTTCCAACTGTTACGATCACAGGCACCCGGCGATATATATATACGCCTCGACGCCCGACGACGCCGGCTCTGCGCGTAGCGTGACTCACGGGCTCGCGTTCTCTTGCAGAGGCCCAGACGAGAAAAGTTGCTCTCAAAGTACCCAACGGGAAGGCCACAACGATGGAACGAACGCATGGCGCCCCAAGGCTTGTCCTGTCCGCCGCATCGCCTGTGCCTCGCAGCGCGTCCCTGATAACACCAAATGCGCCGCGGGGGGCACGAAAGAATCACGACCAACCGAACGCCGGCGATTTGCAGCGATGGAGCTATCCAAGGGCCGCACTACTCTCCAGCAGGGCTATTCTCCTTTCAGCAGGTCCAGGCGGCACCAGCTGAGTGCCAGGGCGCATCCGGGGAGGGGGGGACCGAGGGGCATGTCGACGCTGGAGGGGAACTTCTGTCCGCCGTCTGACAACGCCCGCTGCAAGTGCTCACACGCGCCCGCCGTTCCTTTTTACGATTCCATGGCCAGTCGGCGTTCGCCGGGCGTGACGGACTGGCTCTCTTTAGGAAGGCCCGTCGTATTATCGCGCGCGCGCCCGTTGGTTGTGAGTCAGTTCCGCCCTCGATGTCGACCTCGGATTGCCCAACCGAGCAATGTTGCCCAAAGCAGCAACTCCGGCGGCATCGATGCAGGTGCTTTTTCGACGCTTTTTACAGCTGGACGCTGTGACCGTTCTCGTCCCTCTTTCAGGGGCCACGAGGCTGGTGGACGGCAGACCTGGTCTGCCGTCGTTGTCTGCCACGACGGACGACGAGCCCTCGCCCAGCAGAGGGAAAAGAAGCAACTGTTCCGCCGGTCGAAGGTCCCTCGATCGTCCATCGTCTATTTCTGTGTCTCCAGTGACTACTTGCCTCCTCCACGCACGCACACGTAGACGCTCCTCGGCAGAGCCTCACCTCCTCCCCCCAGCCACGCCGTACCGGCGGTGGTAGGCATGCAGCCGGCGACTGTCCAATGCCACCGCCGGTCACCATCCGCGATGCACAAGACCTTTGGGCGGCTGGCATCTCACGACGACAACGACTCGGCCGGCCGACGAGCCGGCCGACGAGCGCGCTCTTCGTCTGGTGCGGTCTCGACGTCTCCTCCGCGGTCTGGGGACGGACAGGTCTACGACGTAAGAGGATGGGAGACAGCAGAGCGCATCGTCCTTGACTGCCTGTCGTCCCTCTCTCTGCGTTCCGTTGTCGTTCCGCCATGGAGAAACGCGCATCTGCCCACGGTGCACTGGTCCGACGACAGTCCTCGCCAGGACCTGTTCCACGTCTGCCCTCGTTTCTTTCTTTCTTGTTTGTTTACCTTTACCGTAAACTACAGTAGCATGTTAGCACGAGTAGGACGAATGATATGAGACGTCCTTGCAGGTGCAGAGCCTGCCGTCGAGAGACCGCAGCATCCCCAAACGAGCCCCATGCCATGCCATCTCGACATCCACATTCCGACATGTCAACCCAATCTGGGAGATGCACGCACGCCTCCCGAACACCCCTGCGCAGAAAGCGGCTCGTGCGTGAACGCCTGCAGCCAGATCCTAGTCCAAACAACAAGACTCCTGTGCTAGCCGGCGACGCGCTCGTCGTCTCCGATTTCCTCTCGCTCCTCGTCGCCCTTCTCCCCCCTTTCCTGTACGAGTATTATCCCGAATCCTCCTCGCCGGCAGGACAAGAAGAAGCCATGGCTCCACTGCGTAAGAGAGACTGAAAACGAGAGGCAAGGGTGCAAACGCATGCTCGCGACCGGCACGATGAGGCACCACGCGCGAAGAAAGAAGATCGGCTGCCGTTCTGCCTCCCAAGGCCCTTTTGCACGCCATGTCCGTCGCTCTTCAGGCCACCTCTCGTTCTGTTTGGCCGGAGGCTGCAGTGTTGCTTCGTCGTGGGGGCCGTCGGCCGAATCTTGGATGCGCCGCCGAGCTGTCACCAAGACGATCGTCGCTCCAACGTCGTCTCGGCAGCCGGCCCTCTTTTCTTTCTTCTTTTTTCTTTTTTTTTCTTCCTTTTTTTTCTTTTTCTTCTCTATTTCCCTTTCTTTTCTTTCTATTTCTCGTTCTCTCTAGGGCCGCCGTCCCCCTCCTACTCTTCTACACTCGCTTCGCGCTCTGAAAACCCGCGACGTCTCGGGTTTCAAGTGAAACAAGACGCCAACAGGGATCTGCCGCACCACCCCGGCACTGTCGTACTGGCACCCGCTGCAGCACCCCCGTCTGCTGCCACGCTCTCCAGCCCTGGCCAGGCCCGCCTGGCCCCCCCCCCCCCCCCCCGGCCCAATCAGCCGTGTGCCGCAGAGCCCCGTCCCCGCTGGCATGAACGACGCCCATTGAGACATCTGGGACAGCGGCCCTGGCCGTTCCCTGCTCCGTCGTGTTTGAGACGTCGTCCCACTTGGAGAGGACAGCCAAAGGGCCGCCGCTGGCAGCTCCGTTGTGCAGGCCAAGACTCGACAGGGTGTGTGTCGTGTGTCGCGTGTCGTGTGTCGTGCGTCGTGCAGGGCTGCAGCCTGTCCTGGATGGCCCCTTCATCTGTCTGTCAAGGAGCTGCTCGCCGTCGGCTAGCTGCCCATGGCTCACCTGTTGCCCACAGCTCTTCTCCTGCTTCTGCAGCTCCTACGGAGTACTACTGCTGCCGCCAGTGCGGAGTACGACTGCCCCCCAGCCTATGCAAAACTCTAATCTGAGATACCACCATGGCAGACTGGCCAGATGCAAGATGCGTACTGCTGGGCGTGGGCATGGGCGTGGGCGTGGGCTCCTGTGTTTCTTCTTCTGGCCGTCTTCGTGGCCGTCTGGACAGCTCTGCGTTGCATGAAGATGTGCTCTTCTGGCTCCACCGTTTCAACCTTTCCAACCTATCCATCCCCCCTCCCTCTCCTCCTCTCCTCTCCCTCCCTCTCTCTCTCTCTTTCTCTCCTCTTCCTCACTCCTCGTCCCCCTTCCATCTCATCGTGAAGCGGAAAACTGGTGGCATGTGGCATTTCGGCCCTGTCGCTGTCCTTCTTTCGAAACGACTTTTCTTTTGTTGAGCAAACATGATCTAGTCATTGTCTCTCTTTCTTTTTGCCTTTTTTTTTCCTCTTCGCTTCGTTTCGTTCCTTTATGTAATTGCCTTTTCAGACCGTCTGGTATACGATACCTCTCCATGTCCCATTGATTGGGCTTTCTTTCGTTGCGGGCCGGTTCCCCCCCCCCCTTTTCTTCGACCGGCGCTGGCACCATGTCGACTTCAGGAACCTCCGTCCCGGCCCTGGTTGCGGCGTTTGTCTTGTGAGTTGCTCCCGCATCGGTCTTCGTCAGCCGCCTCCCTTCTCTGCTTTCTCACTAACCCTCCATCCAGCGGCATCGTCGTCAACGCCGCGTTTGCCGGGCTCTTCCTCCACGTCCATGGCCATGGCACAGCCGTGTTCCGGGACGGCCAGAGGCTGGTCCTCGCTGTCTTCCTCTCCAGCGCTGCCCTGTGGGCGCAGGTTGCTTTCATCTCCACCGCCATCGACACGCGCGCCGCGTCCTCGTGCCAGGTCGGCATCATCTTCAGCACGCTGTTCGACCAGCTCGCCCGGTTCTCCGTCGCGCAGTTCCTGCTCTGGGCCATCAACAAGGGCGCCAAAACGGGCGTCCAGCAGATGCTCTTCCAGGCCCTCGTCGGCATCCGCTTCGCTGTCGGCGCCGTCTTTGTGGGCTTCTCGCGCCCCGACTTCAGCCCCGTCTGCGTCCCAACGTCGTCCCTGTTTCCCATGGCGGTCGTCGTCGTCGCCCTGGACGCTGCTCTCGTCGCCGCATTCGCCGTCACAGCCGTCACGGGCGGCCTCCTCGGCGAAGTTCGTGAGGGCCGCCCAGGTTCGGGGAAAAGCAAGGCCGTCTTGCTTGTCATTGTTGCTTTTGGCGTCTGGACCGCGGTACGCCACCTCCCCGCCGTTTCCCTCCGTGTTCATGCTCATCCTTGCTTGAAGCTGCAAGACTGACAATGCCCATATCTCTCCAGACGAGCATTGCTATGCTTCTTGGCAAGGCGTCCACCGGTCTTCTTGTGCGCACGCTTCTTCCTTCCGTCGGCCTTTTCATCCTCATTTGTATGTGGCTGGTGTTCCTTCTGCCCCCCTTTTCTCCTCTGCCCCTGTTCCCGTTCTTTCTCGGCTTGCAAATCTCGGCCGCATCACTGACTCGCCCTCTAGTGATTGTCATTGGCGGCAACGAATACCTATCCGCAGGCGACACGCGCTCGTCACAAGGGCTCGGCTCCTCCGAACTCCGCGACATCACCACTGGACAGTCCGGGTCGACCGACGCGTCTGATTTCCCGCCGAGTCGCTTCGAGGACATCAAACGCTCGGAGATCCTGTCCATGTCCGCCTTTGAACAGCCCAGGGAGGCACCGAGACCCGACATGCCACGGGCGCCGTACCGGTTTTCGCGCCCCGTGGCGATGCCGGCAAGCCTCGACTTGCCTCCGCTGACGAAGCAAGCCCTGGCCTTTGCCCCAGCGGCTGCCGCGATTGCCGGTTCAACAGCAGCATCGAGCGCCCGGCGGACAGATGTCCGTCCCACGGCAACCAAGGGGAAGCGCAGTCTCTTTGATCTCCGGGGCGGCCCAGCTGCCGGTCTTGCTGCCGGCAAGATGGTGATTTCCGACCCGATCCTCGAGGCCAACGGCGACCAGAACCCCCTCAACAAAATCGCCACCATCAGCCTGGAGGAAGCGGCACAGAGCGAGAGGCAGAGACGCGCAAACGACCTGCAGAGAGACTCGGCTCTGATCGCCAAGCGCCCCGCGCCCCAGCCTCCCACCATGACGACCGAGGAGGCTATGAAGCGGGCCGTGAGTCTCAAACGCAAGGAGATTGCTTCGGTCAGCTCGCAGCCGCCGATGCCGACGACGGCCTCGTCTCTGGAACCGATGCCCAGGGCCGTGACCTCCTCGACGCAGCTCTCGCCCGGCATCGAAGAACTGCGTCGGCGGTCCCCGAGACAGCCGCCTGTCGATGAAGACGTGGACAGGTCCGTGCAAGCCAAGTCGACCGCCGCGTCTTCGTCATGGGTTCCTCCTCTGCCGTCCCCCACAATCCCTCTTCCGTCTCCGCAGCAGAAGATTTCGCAGCACGTTGGCCAGGACGACCTCGAGAACCGGAGACAATGGGAGGGTCCGATGGATCCGCCGCAGCGAAAGACCTCCACGGCGAAATCACAAAGCGGAGCGACCGGGGCGCCATCCAGACCCCCGAGACCCGACGACAGCGTCCTTGCTCGCTCGGTCGGTGTGGACTCGACCGCGAGGCGTCCGGACATCCGCCCATCCCGTCAGCTGCCCAAATCCCCAACGGCGCCACCGCCGGAGCCCGCCAACATACCGCTCCTGAGACGTCCCACGAACGGCTTGCCCGGCAATCCGCGCGCCATGGCCGTGAAGGCTCTAGGACGCGAAGCGAGTGTCAATCGGCAGCAGACCGTCATGTTCATGAACAACATCGTCTACGACAACCCGGAGACCGTGCAGAGCATCATCGACGGCGCAAACACCAACACAAAGAACCAAGACCGCAGCTCCGTGCTGTCCATCGTGCACCGCCCACGGCCCATCCCTCGCCACCTCGAAAACGACCGCGGCTTCTTCCCTGCGGAGCCGTCGCCGAACGTGGCGGGCCACCGTCGCAGCAAGTCCGGCGGCTCTCTCGTCGGGCGCAAGTCCATTCTTCTGTCGAACCCCGGCAGCCCAACCCAGCTTCCGCCTCTGCCTCTGCCTCCGAAGAACCTCGCCTACATGATGGAGCGCCCCAGCGCCGACCGCCCGCAGCCAAACAACACCAAGAGCATGACCTTTGACGAGAAGATGACGCTCCTGTTCCCCACCCCGCCCAGTGGCGAGGCCGGCACGTCCCGTCGCCGGTCGTCTGTGCCCGACATGCCGCTCCTGCCGCCCGACTATATGCAGATTGTTCTGTCGCCCGTGGACGGCTACGACGGCGACAGCCGCATGTCGCAGAGCACGGCCTGGTCGGGACGGACGTCGGTGAAGACGGAGAACATTCTCGAGGCGGGCGAGCTGCGCAGCGCCCGCCTCAGCACCGGCCGCAGACGGGAACTGGGCGCACGCGATGGCGACGGCGACGGCGACGGCGTCGGCAACTCGTGGCTGCCCGGACTGGCTGGCGACAGCATCCTCCTCTTGGGTGCGGACATTGCCAACCTGCGGTCGTCCATGGACGCCAGCAGCGCAGTCACTGGCGGGCGCAAGCGGGCGTCGTCGACTGTGCTCCCGCCGGCGCGCGACTCCAGCATGACGGCCAGCTCAGATGCGCGGACAAACGACGATGCCACGACCAACTGGGGGTCTGTCCAGTCCCCCGTCTACGCGGTGCCTGTGCCCGCACGCCGGCAAGTCGCCCGGGCCACGTACATCAGCGGGGAGCGTGGAGGCGGTGACCTTGTGGTGGCGTCGTCCGACCGGCCTGGCCTGGTTCTGCTTCCCGCCATGACCTACGACACCAAGGCCAATGTAAGGGTCAGCAGCGCCGTGGCCCGAGCCGACTCGCCACCCATATCGTCGTCGTCCGACGAGCACGATGACGACGACGCAGACGACGACGCAGACGACGACGCAGACGACGACGCAGACGACGACGACGAGCAGTGGCAGGAGAAGAACCAGAACCGCGAGTCGCAGTGGCATCGCCGGGTCGGCGACGATACGCTGAGCTTCTCCGCGCGCAAAGAGAGGACGCGCGCGCGCAAGATGCCCCCTCCCACGCCGCTTCTTCTCAACCCCGCGTCGACCAAAAACCCGGTCGTTGTCAAGGCCGCGCAGCCCTCGCCGCTCGAGTCGCCCGAGCAGGCCCTCGCCTACATCCAGGCGCAGCTGAAGAAATACGAAAACGAGCAGCCAGCCCTGGCGGGGGCGGTCGAAGAGACCCCCACCAAGCGCATGGCGCTGCTGGAGAATCTCGAGAGGGAGATGGACATGCAGGCGGGCCACTGGCAGGAGATGCAGCACTTCTTGCGGCCCGACTCGCTGTCGTCGATGCAGACGCTGTCGCCGGCTGCGGAATCGCGTCGGCAGTCTGCCTTGAGCACGCACACTGCTGCGCCGACCGTCACCCCCCAGAAGCCGCAGCAGCAGTCGCAGAGGCTGGGTGTGCCGTCGCGCATTGGTGCGGATCGCAGAGCCGCGCGCCGCTCGCGCATCCAGAGCGGCCCGGACGCAGCTCGTGTGGCTGGCGTGACAGAGGAGCCCATGGTCCTGCAACGGAGCAGCGTCAAGCACCTGCAGCAGCAGCCCTTTGCCGGCGCCAGGCCCGTGTCTGTGTCCGATCTTGGCGTTCTCGGCAGTCCCACACCGCCGGACTCCGACAACGACGAGGCGGATCTCGACCTCCGTCTACACCGGCCGCACGACAGCGCCGCCTCTGACAGCGCGATCGTCCCCTTCCGCTCCGTGCCGACAGCCTCGACCACGCAGGTGCCAGCTGCCCCCCAAAGCAGGCCGTCTCTTCTGTGGTCTCCCACGGCACAGCACGGCCCGGTACGACTCGCCACGAACTCCAGCATGATGACGACCGCCCTGCTGTGGACGCCCGACCACTCGTCGATGGCGTCCCACCCGGCTGCCGTCCTTTTTGCCGCCATGGTGATCGCCGCCCAGCAGTCCTTTGGCTTCTCTCCAAAGGCACGGCGTGGTCAGAGGGCGGCTCCTGGTTCCCTTCCGATTGCGTCTTCGACCCTGTGGGCGAAGGATGCCGGCAGGGCGTCGCCGCATGCGACCCAGACCGGTCGTGGCTTGTGGATGCCCCGGTCGAAGCACCAGCAGCCAGAGCAGGAGGAAGAGCAGCAACTCGAGCAACAGTACGAGCCCCAGACTGCTGCCGCCTTCTCGTATGACAACGAAGCGTCTCGGATGCAGAAAATGGAGGAGCTCGAGATGGAGATGGAGGCCATGGAGGCCGGCCGCCAGGGCATGTCTTCCGCTGGCTCGCCGTCGTCACAGAAAGCGCCGCGCCCCCTCACGCAGCGGCCGCCCCGACGGAGCAGGCACATTACCATGCTCCCCGACATCCTCGAGAACCCCGAGCCGCTCCCGGACAAGCGGGGCACCCTCGGGATCTTCCAGTTCCCATGGGGTGAGCGATCCGACACGGCCAAGCTGCCGATGCGTAGCACAGGGCTTATGGCTATGCCTGGCACGATGACATCGGGCGGTGGCCAGATCAACGCGGCTCTGGAGGCCCGCGCCAAGCAGCTGGAGGCCGACGAGTACTCCTCTTCGTTCTTTGACGACTACGACGATGAGGACGAGGAGTACGTCGATGAAGACGACGAGGAGCCAGGCTTTGACGAGGACGGGTCAGACAGCGACGACGGCTTCGACGAGAGCACCCTCTGGGAAATTGCCAGCCTGCTCAAGACGGAAAAGGTCCCCTCCAAGCTGAGCATGTTCCCGCCACCACTGTCCAGCGGCTCGATTGTGGACGACTATATGGCTGCGATGGCGTCGGACAGCAGCGAGGTGGTTCCCCGCCGCCACGACGACGACGGCCACGACGACGAGGATGCCATTGTTCCGGGCCTGTACAGCAGCAAGGCTCCCACCAGCCCCACCGACTCGGGACTGTGGAACGGCCAGCAGGGCCTGCTGCCGGAGACGCTCACCAAGATGCCCTTGCTGCCGCAGCCGGACGAGGCGACTTGGAAGACGAGCTACGACAATGTCAGCCAGGCCGCCACGCTCCGGCCAAAGCCGCGCAGATCGGAGGAGGCGGCGGCGCAGGTGGAGACCAGCCAGCTCTGGGACCCGTCCACCGCCTCCAAGCCGAAGGCGGCCAGTCCCCGTTCCAGCCTGTGGGCGGCGCCCCAGATGAAAACGATGGCGGCGCCGCCGCCACCGCCGAGGCCGAACAGCAAGAGAGCGTCCGTTCCGCGGACGCAGAGCGGGAAGGCGCTGTGGACGCCACGCACGAAGAAGCCGTCGGCGTCGCCCAGCAAGGCCCGGACGGCCGGACTCTTTGACCGAGACGCTGCCGCAACGGAGGACACCGCCACGCGCCGCACCACCGGCCACGAACCCGCAGCGCTCGGCATGCCGCGCACGCCGCGCACACCGAGCCGAGCACCCCTGCAGAAGCTCATGTCGTCCAGCCTCTGGGCGCCAGCCAGCGGGCACACGTCCCAGATGTGGGCGCCGATGCCCGTCCCCAAGGTGCGCGCCAGGGGCTTCCTGTTTGACCGCGATGCGGCGGCCGTCGAGAAGCTCCGCCGCCCGGTGCGCACGACGTCCCTGGAGCCGGCTGCCGTGGGCGTGTTCCGTGCGTCGCCACGGTCTCTGTCCCAGCTGCCGGCGCTGACGCTGGAGTCGTCTGCTCTCTGGAGTGCCCCCCCGTCCTCCGCCAACGTCGTGGGCCCGTCGCCGGCCGACGGCCGCCGGCCGTCCACCAAGAGGCTGTCCTACAACTGGATCATGGTCCGGGACGCCACGTCGGCGATCCCCGTCATTCTCGAGGACACCATCCTGTCGTCCGGCGTCGGTGTCCGGCAAAAGACGTGGTGGGAGAAGATGAAGGCAGCCGCGGGCGTGTCTAAAACAGCAGCAGCCACAGCCAAGGCGGCTCCAGTGTCGCCGCTTCCCCCGAGCCGCCAAGCCGAGGCGGAGATCGACAACGTGCGCATGGCCCTCCAGACGACGCCGCTGCTGCCTCCTGCCCAAGAGGCGGAGCAGCCGGAGCGCATGCCGCGTGTCGCCGCGTCGAGCAGCGCCTGGCGCGAGGCGCTGGAGGAGGCAGTCCGTGCAAGCTACCCGCGGCTGCAGCGGCGCATCAGCGCGACGCCCGGCGCGTGGCAGGCGGCGCTGGACCAGGCCCAGGCCCGGAGCTACCCCTTTGATGCGGCGCGCCAGCACCCCGCGCTCGCAGGGCGGGCGTCTCCGTCGGCCCGACTGTCCGGCATGGCCAACGACGCCAGCAAGGTGCACCCTGTGTTCTTCACGTCGGAGGGCAGGCCGAGCAGCCAGGCGGCTCCCGCGGCGGCGGTTCGGCCAACGACGCCGGGCGTGGCCGCCGAGGAGGCAGACAACGCAGAGGATGCAGAGGACGCAGAGGATGCAGCATACCATGTGCACATTGTGGCGATGGAGAACCTAGCCCGGGAACGTCTCCTGGCTCTGGAGGGCGGCCCCCGCGGTGTTGTGCTGCGGTACTAGAGATGGCAGGAGTTGTTGTTGTTGTTGATGGTGGTGACTTGCAAAAGGGAATCCGAAAAAAAGGAACTGACAGGAGTCGAACGACGGGGCCACATTCGTTTCCTGTTCCATGGTCAGTGCTTCTCGAAGCCCTGCCTCTTATTTAGCTGCAGCTCTTCTTTTCCTGTATATTTTCCTCCCCCTCTTTATTTTTTTTTCTATTTTTCTTTTCTCTTTTCCTTTGTTTTTTCTTCGCCTTATCTTGTATCCTCTTCCGCCTCTGCGCTTTCTTTTCCTTTTGCAGTTTCAAGAACAGCCCAAGAAAAGACCATTACAAGTGCTTTCTCTCCTTTCCTCACGCCACAGCCGTATTGCAAGACCGTAGGAGAGCGAAGGGAACACGAGGGGATGCAGCTGGGATCCACGGAGCAGAGTGTCACGTCGCGCGATGCCACCAGCCGCTGCACGTCCCAGCGGCGATGACACCCCGGTGCTGCAATGGTCCGTGAGCTGGCAGCACCAGTTCCTGCTGCGCTGGTGGGCAGACGGCCACGGATGCGTGGCGTGCGTGTTTGCCTGCCACGTCTTCTTTTTCTTCTTTTTTTCTTTCTTTTCTTTTTTCCTTTGGGTTAGATGCAGGACAACCAAAGATAACAGGATACCCTTTCGTCTGTACAGCATAAGGTGACTTTCTTCTCAATTGTTTAAAGAAAAAGAAACAGTTCTCCGGTCAGGTTACATGAACGTCTTGACAAACAGTAAGAATCAAAAAAGAAGAAAGAAAAAAGAAAAAAGCCATAATGAACCCCCCCCCTTTTGCCACCTCTTGGAGATGCCGTATCTTGTTTGTCAACATGACAAAAGAAAACTCGCAAAAGAACAAATCAACACAAAGGCCAACTTTCTAGAACCGAGGACAACAGCTGGGCACTCGAACCCTCCGTTCCCCTCTGCGTCTGCCCGAGGCTGCCATCGAAATACTCTGTAATGCCCCTGTAATCAATCCCCGTTTTGCCAACTGCGCTTCCCTGTGCAGTGGGGCGGGGTGCTAGACTGGAAGCGGCGGTTTCAGCACGGAACAAGGAAGGAGGGGCGGCCGGGTGGGGCATTCAGAAGCAAGAGCTCCTTCCCTCCCCCGCTGCCGCGCTTTCCTGTTGCAGCGACCACCGTCCACAAGGTTCCTGTCCTCACAAACACCCTTTTTAAGTACTGATTAGAAAAAAAAGAAAAAGAGCTGCAATTGATTGCGAAGCACAAGCCATTGGGCACTCGGGCTTCTCCTTCCCCCGGCCGGCGGCAGAAAACCCCCAGCGACTACCCGCAAACGGGCACGCGGGTCTCGGGGTGTTAGTGGGAGGATGACGTCAGAAGGGGGCCCTTAGTCACGGATCCGCACGGCTCGCGGCCAACACGCAGACAAGCAGAAGGAGCGCCGGGCAAACCGGGGGGGGAGGGGGGACTGGCGAGGGGTGACGAGCAAGGGAAGGAGCGGGCCTGGATGGTTTCCCTGGCCGCCGTACGCGGGTTCTTGGCCGCCAAAGGCTCTTGGTTCAGGGCTCTCTTTGCAGTGGTGCTACGCACCCCACATCCACATGCGTGTGCTCTCCGGACCCTGGATAACCTCGTATGAGAGAACGCGAGAGAGAGAGCGACAGGGAGAGATAAAGGGAGGGCCGGTGGCCGGCGGTACAATGTACCTCGCGTAAGGGCCCTCTTCTCCTTCTGGCTTAAAAGGGCAACCTTAGTCCCTCCCTCGCCCCATTGTTTCTTTTCTTTCTCGAATTCCTCTTTCTCTCTTTCTCTCTTTCTCTCTTTCTCTCTTTCTCTCTTTCTCTCTTCTCTTTCTTTCTTTCATACCTTTGGCCTCTTCTTTCATCTCTTGGTATTCCAGTCTCTGCCTCATTTCATCCATTGTTTCTCTCTCTCCTCCTCTACAATCATCACACCACCAGACGTCAACAGTCACCCCCTCCCCCTTCTCCAAATCCGCAACCATGCCTCTGCAAGCCGCCCAAGCCTCCCACCTCCTCGACCTCTTTAGCCTCAAGGGCAAGGTCGTCGTCATCACCGGCGCCTCCGGCCCCCGCGGCATGGGCATCGAGGCGGCGCGCGGCTGTGCCGAGGTCGGCGCCGACGTGGCCATCACCTACGCGTCGCGCAAGGAGGGCGCCGAGAAGAACGTGGCCGAGCTGACCAAGACGTACGGCATCAAGGCCAAGGCCTACAAGTGCAACGTCGGCGACTACGCCGACGTCGAGAAGCTCGTGTCCGACGTGCTCGCCGACTTTGGCAAGATCGACGGCTTCATCGCCAACGCCGGCGCCACCGCCGACGCCGGTGTGCTCGACGGCTCCGTCGCCGACTGGGAGCGCGTCATCCACACCGACCTCAGCGGCACCGCCTACTGCGCCAAGGCCGTGGGCCCGCACTTCAAGCAGCGCGGCGCCGGCTCCTTTGTCATCACCGCCTCCATGTCCGGCCACGTCGTCAACTACCCGCAGGAGCAGACGTCCTACAACGTCGCCAAGGCCGGCTGCATCCACCTCGCCAAGTCGCTCGCCAACGAGTGGCGCGACTTTGCGCGCGTCAACAGCATCTCGCCCGGCTACATCGACACCGGCCTCTCCGACTTTATCGACCAGAAGACCCAGGACCTCTGGTACAGCATGGTGCCCATGGGCCGCCCCGGCCTGGCCAAGGAGCTCAAGGGCGCCTACGTGTACCTGATCAGCGACGCCAGCTCGTACACCACGGGCACCGACATCATCATCGACGGCGGCTACACGGTCCGGTAGAGGGAGAGCGCGCGGTGCACAGCGGACATGACACGCCCCGTTTTCTGGGTAGTAGAAAGAGGCCAAGACACGGCATGTTGTCTCGCCTCTCTGGCTCTTCGGAGCTCTTGGGTTACATTGGGCGTTTAGAAGTTACAAACCGAAAGAAACAAAAAAAACACAGATGAATAAAAAAGAACCGGTACCCTTTCCCACATGGTCACAATGCCTGCAGAGGATCGTTAAAAACGGGCTTGCTATTATATTAGTTGGTGGGCTGCAACAGCACAGCAGAGTCTCCTGCGCTGCCGAGGCTGGCCGCGTGCCATGTCTAAAAGAAAAGGAGAGAGAAGCTCATCAGACCGTCCGCTGAGTATGCAAAGGAACGCAACCGAATGCATGCCATGAACCTAACTGGCCAACAGATTAAAGCAATACAAAAAAAAGGGAAAAGGGAAGAGGGAAAAGGGAGGGAAAAAACCCTCGCCCTGCCGCCCAACCGAAGCCGGCTCTTTTCTCCCCCCCCCCCCCCCCCCCGCTCTACAAAGCCGGCAGCCCTTGCTTGCGGCGCCAGGCCGCAGCCGAGCGGGACTTGGGAAACGTCCGCGCCACGTCCTCCTCGGAAAACACCGCCGTGAGCCGCCGCAGCAGCGCCGCACGCTCGTTCAGCGTCATGCGACGCTGCTCGGGGCCCATGGGCACCAGCTTCTTGGCCAGGTACGCGTAGTCCTGGAACAGCAGCAGGCGCAGCGAGATCTCGAGGTAGTCGATGCCGACGAAGACGAGGCCTTGCTCGGCGGCGTACGCGCGCTTCTGGGCGACAAAGGCGCGCGGGTGCTCGCGCCAGTGGCGCCGCGGGTTGAGGTGGTGCGACGTGTGGTAGCCGTCGTTGAAGCACACGCGGTTGCTGGCGACGTCGATCAGCGTGATGCTGGACCGGAAGTCCGAGTCGGGCGCGTCCGGGTCGACAAAGGCGTGCTGGCCCCAGTTGCCCAGCATGAGGCCGATGCGCAGGACGCCAAACGGCAGCAGGAACACGCAGACGGCGGCGCGCGCGTCCGTCACGACGCAGTGCCGGGCGCCCGCCGCACAGCTGCCCGCCAGCAGGCCGTAGCTGGCGAGCTCCCAGAAGCCGGCGCGCACGGCGTGGCGGTAGCGGCGCGTGCGGGCAAAGTAGCGCGGCAGGTCGAACCAGGCGAAGAAGAAGAAGCGGCCAAAGTACAGGCCAAAGTGGCGCAGGCTGTCGCGCTGGAACCACATGGTCGACGACAGGTCGTCGGGCCCGTTGGCCTCGACGTGGTGGTGCTTGACGTGGTGGTAAAAGTACGAGTTCCAGGTGTGGCCGATGAGCGGGTCCAGCACGTAGGGGAACAGGCGGTCGACGGCGGCGGTCCACCAGCGGTCGCGGCGCAGCACGCCGCCCTGGTGGATGTGCTGGTGCATCATGATGGTGTAGGCGCCGATGCACGCGCCCAGCACATACAGCACGTGCAGGACGCCGTGCAGCCACGAGAAGCGCCAGAACAGCAGCACGGCGGCGCTCGGCACCAGCGTCGAAAAGTACAGCAGCAGGTGCGTCAGGAACACGACGTCGGTCTCGTGGCGCACAACGTGGCGCCGCGCCAGCCGGATGTACGGCTCCAGCAGCGCCCGCTGCAGCCAGCCGTACAGCGCCGCCGTGGCGCGCTGGCCCACGGTGGCCGTGCCGGCGGCATCGGCGGCGACCTTGCGGCGGGCGCTGTCGGCCGCCCGCAGGTCCCGCAGGTCGTAGGCGGTGAACACGGTGGGCTCAAAGCCGCTGCTCGACGGGTCGTTGAGGGCGTCCAGGGTCGCCAGGACGGCATCGTCGGGGGCCGGCTGTTTTTGCAGCTGTGGCCGCGGCGGCTGCTTCGTCTCGGCGTCCCTGTCGACGTCCGGCTCCTGGGCGGCCTGCTCCTGGTCGTAGTCCCGGTCGTCCCGGATGTCCTGGATGAGGCCCTCCAGCACGATCCGGTCCGCCCGGGTGAGGTTTGGGTCAATCGTGATGAGCTTCTCCATGGTGCCCTGGGCGGTGTGTTTGTTGGGTCTGAACGGACAGAAGGGAAGCTGGCTCGAACGAGGCTCGAACGGGAGAAGACCCTGGAGAGAGACCTGACAGTCTTATTGAAAGCGAAAGTCTCCGGCGGCAGGAAAAGGGGGGACGTTGTGTAAAGACGAGCTTTTAGCTTCACCGCGCCATCCTCACTGCTCACTGTTATGGACGGAGGAAAGGGGGAGAAGAGGGCAAGGCTGGAGGTTGAAAATGGGCAAAGTTCTTGGCTGGGGAGCTCAGCATAGGGTTGCCAAGAGCACATGGAGTCTGGAGATACGTCGTAAATCCTCGTAAACACTGGTCGCAAGAACGAGAGGCGAGTGCAGAAAAGGGAAAGAGCAGTGTCCGTCAGTAAGCGGGAAAAAAAGGGCGAAAAGGGGGTGGAGCACGACGGGCGGTATTATTCTGTAAAGATGGAGAAGGGGCGTGCACCAATCGAACGGGGGTGTGCAGTGTGTAATGCTCCGTCCTCCGGCCAGGCCGTTCCTGCCTCGCCTTTTGCTGTAAGCGGAAAACGGAAAACAGAAAACGAAAAACAGAAAACGGACAACGGACAGCTTGCGCGCAAGGCCGGCCAGCGTGCCGGGAAGCAAGCATCAGTTGCTGCTGCGTCCTGTTCTTATTCTTCTCTCCCGAGCTACTGTAGCTGCTCTGCCTTCATTTCCGCGTCGGCCGTTGCTGTCAATTTGGCCAATCGACGCCGCCCTTTGTGGGCATCCACGATTACGGAGCACACGACGGATTTCTGCGAGAAGAACGGGCCTCCGTTTTGACTTACGGTGCGTACGGGAAACGGGGGCTGTAGGAAAGAAGAGGAAAGAGTGACCGGCCAGGCACCTGCAAATACGGAGGAGCTACGGAGTACAACGTGCGGAGAACGGAAGGACATCGTAAGATACGACGCAGACGCAAGAGAACACAGAAGGAGCGATCGACCAAAATAGAACAGGCAGGGGCAGCGAATGGAAGGGCGTCCCGCTTCTTTCCCTCCGTATTGGGTTATGGAGCAGAAAGAGCAAAGTGACGAGGCCCAGCCCCTTTCTGTGGATCTGCGGTCTCGCCTTGGCCAACACGGACCACCTTACGACAAGACGACAAGACGACAAGACGACAAGACGACAAGACGACAAGACGACAAGACGACAAGGCGGCAAGACGGCAAGACGAGAAAGAGCGGGCAGCCCGAATACCGGGCCAGACGAATAAGGTCGTGCTCGTACGGTTAGGGTGAAAGAGGTGTGAAGGCAAGGAAGAGAAAAGAGAAAAGAGAAAAGAAAAAAGAAAAGAGAAAAAAAAGAGAAAAAAAAGAGAAAAGAAAGAAAAGAAAAGACAAGAACAGAATCTGGGGCCCGGATGGACGTGCAGTGCGGCTCTCCTCGGATTCAACCCATGTCGTCTCCTTTTGGCGGCACCCAAACAAGGGGCAAAACGCGGCAGGGCAGCATCATCTCATTGCGCAGTGTTTTCTTCTTCTCGTCTTCCGCGCGTCGTACGTTGCTTTCTCTGGATATCCCACCCTTCAAACAAGTTTCACGTAAGGGGGCGACATGGCCGGAACGACGGTGTTTGGGAGAACAAGGCAATGGTCCAAGTCCCTTGTAGGAGAAGAGCTTGCTGTCTCCGAGCGTTGTGCCATCTTTCATGTCAAAGTGTGCGTAGAGGTTCACATGGTGGATTCTTAACCGGTTTGTGGTCTTTTGGTTTTGGTTTTGTTTTTTTAATTGGGTTTGATTTTTTTTTTATTTTTTTTTTCAAGTTTTTTCACGCAGAGTTTGCTACAAGGAAACCAAAGAAATACAAAGCCCCGTGCAAAAAAAGGGGGGGCCTTTCCGCTACGGTGCTCGAGGGACAACCTGGGGGAGAGCACTCGTCGCCCGTCTGGGTTTCTGGAGAAAAGACGAAGCACTTACAGCCTACCTACCTTGTTAGCCTTACAGAAGGCCAGCCTTGCGCAGACAGTTGGAGCACGCGCCGACAACGTCGACGGTGGTGAGAAGGAGATCCGCGGTCATCTTGTCCTTCGGGCAGTGCTCCGCCGTGTAGTCGACCCGTCTGCAGTTGCCGTTGTACATGAAGACGTGTTGGATGTGGCCGCACACGTAGCGGAGCGGCTGGTAGACGGCGTAGCACATGGTGGGCGTGCGGGGTTGTTGAAGAAGAAGAAGAAGAAGAAGAAGAAGAAGAAGCGGCGGGCCTGTGTCGGATGCGAGACGACGAGAGATGATTGGGGCTGCAAGGCTTGGTGAGTAGCTGAGGAGTTGAGGAAGAGGAGTGCGCTGTAGAGGATGCGGATGTATCTTCTTTCCCTTTTCCATGTACGCTGCAGCTGCCTTATATAGCCCTGCTTCTGGGTGTCGGCCAATACTGTTGTTGTTGCCGTGAACAGCTGCCCGCCAGTCGTAGGGTCTACGTGTGAGCGTACTGACGACGTGAACAAACTGGATTGCAGCCTTGCAAGGGGAGCTCGGGAAGGAGGGACCACAAGAAAAGAAAGGAAGCGCAAACCTGCCGTTCTTCCTTTGCATTCTTCCTTTGTTCTGCATGGCCATTGCTCGTTTTCCCTCCTCCCCCTTTTCGTTCTCTTCTTTGACAACACTGGGCACACCTGAACAGCGTTGCTCCAATTCTGCGCTTAGTTCACGAACAGACCTGGTGAGCTGTCCCCCGGGCCTCTTTGTCTTCGTTGCACAACGAGGTTGTGTGCCGTTGGTACGTGTTGTTGGCCCCCCTTTCGCAACTCACAGCCTCGCCGCCTCGCCATCCTTCAGCCCCGTGTCCACTGTGTGCTTGTCTTGAGTCACTCTGATTATTTTGCTATGGCGTCTCTGTTATCCATGCTTCATGTCTAGTCTCGTACACTGCCATTTCCCTTTCTGTGCCTTTTCTCTCACCCCCCCCCCCTCCTCCTCTCACTCTACCAAGACGGAGAATGCTCAAAGGAAATAACAAAAATAAAGACCCTTTTATGAGCCAGTAACGAACCCGTATAAGCCCGTTTGAAAACGGCTACTATTTCATCGTACAGCATGCGCAAGCGCCTTCATCCCTCCCCCGCAGAGCTATACTCAAGAAAAGAAAATTGCCCCAATGACGTTAGAGACGGCTTATTCACTTCTTGCTGTTAAAAAATCCTACATCGTCGCTACCGCGGCTTCTGATGCCCCCAACGCCGGCGCCGCAGCTACAGGCGACACTGGCGCTGTTGCCGTTTCTGCCGGCTCGTCCACCGTCCTGTGCACCGTCGTCAGGAACCCGCTGCACAGCATGGGCAGCGGGTTGAAGCCAAGGTCTTTGTATACGGCTGTCGCGCCCTGGGGAGCAGCGGCAGCAGTTGTCTTCGAAGTTGGAGGCCCCTCGGCCGGTACGGCTACCGCTGCAGCCGACGCCGCCGCGGTTGCCTCCGCCTGGCCGTCGGTGCTCACCGTCGCCGTAGCCAGGTCTGCCAGGTGCTGCAGACTCTGCTGGCTGGTGGCATCGGCCGACTCCGCCGCGGCCGGAGCATCCAGTTTCTCTGCCGCGTCGCCGCCTGCGGTGGTCGGGGGTGCGGCGCCCGCTGTGGCGGAAGACGCTGCTGCTGTCGCCACGGCCGGCGAGGATGACGGAGACCGGGGTGATGTCGCTGCCGCCGCCGCCGCCGCCCCCGACGACGACGACGACAACAACGTCTTGAGCCGCCGCGCCAGCGCCCCGCGCAGCGGCCGGTTCCAGACGGAGCTGTTGGGGATCGGCGCCGCGCCCTCGACGGGTGCCACGACCTCGAGCAGCTGGTTGAGCGCGCGCAGCGCCGGCTGCCGCACGCTGGCCATCTTGAACAGCTCGACCAGGACGAGGCCGGAGAGGCAGATAAAGTAGTGGTGGAAGGGGCTGACGGGCGGGCGCGGCAGTGTTGGTGCAGGCCCCGACGATGACGACGGCGGCTGCGGCAGCGGCGGCGACGTTGCCGATGTTGTGATTGCTGCCGTGGACGACGACGACGACGACGACGTCGTCGCGGCCGACCCGGAGTTGGTCACAAGGAGCGTCAGGTCGACGACCTTTTTGGTTGCCCAGAGGGCATCGGACGCGAGCGACGAGGGGAGCAGCAGGTACGCCAGCAGGCGGTGCTGCCAGTAGGCGAGGTGGACGAGCGGTGCGGCCGTCTCGGTTACGGCCTCGGGGAGGTCGGCGCGCCACATTTCGAGGCCCAGGTCGAGCTGCTGGCCCAGGATGCCGAGGTCGAGGCCGGGCGGCGGTGGTGCCGTCGGCGGCGCCGTGGCCGCCGCGAGCGTCGGCGCAATGGACGAGCCGAGCAGGTACGACAGCTTGGTGAACTGGAACGCGGACTCGCCCAGGAGCGACCGCAGCCCAGGCGACAGCACAACCGTGCGCAGCGGGATCAGCAGCGGCTTGGCCAGCGAGACGGCATTCCAGCGGTCCAGCACGACGAGCGACCACCAGGCGCGCAGCGCCAGCCGGCGCTCCGCGTCCGGCTGGCTTTCGTCATCAAGGCTGGACGAGCCTTCAGCGGCCGTTGTTGCGCAGACCTGCTCCCGCGGCAGGTCCATTTCGTATGCAACGGCGACGGCGCGAGACAGCAGCGACGTTTTGGACAGGCCGCCGTGCTGGCCCTTGAGGGAGTCCGGGCCGTGGGTGTCGGCCTCCACAGCCAGCAGCAGCAGGGTCTGCAGGTGCACAAGATCGTGAAGCGGCGTGCGCGGCGTGCCCTCGGTCTCCCATTGCGACAGCAAAAAGGTGGCCACGCGCGCCAGGCCGGATGTCGGCACAGCTTCCAGGGCGTCTGCGACTGCGCGTATTGCGACGACGAACGCCTCTTGGAGGAACTGCGGGCACTGAGATAGGCGATCGAGCAGAACGGCTTGGCTGCTTGGGAGGAAGGGGAGGGTCGGGTGGACGGCGGACAGGTAGCTGCAGACCAACAAGTTAGCAAAGCGCCCGCGAGAGGGGGGGACAGTCAGGAACAGGAAAAGCACTTCACGCCTCATCTTCTCTCTCTCTCTCTCTCTCTCTCTCCTCTGCTCTCTTGCTACTCACATTTCAAAAACGGCGTCGTCGAGCTCTTGTGGCTGGTGCTCTGGAGCCCCCGTCAGCGGCAGCAGTCGCTCCATGTCGTTGAGCGACCTGGCCAGCGAGTTGGGCAGGTCCGGGTCGATCTGGGGCTGTGGTGCGAGAGAGGCGGACGAGTATGGGCTGCGCTGTACCGCAGTGGACGTGGGTGTCTGGAAGAGCTGCCCGGCCCGCGGTGCCGAGGCCCAGGCTGCGTGGCGGCCGGCGGCCGGGCTGCCCTGCGGTGTGTCGGCCGAGATGCTGGCAAAGGGCCGCTTGGCGTTCTCGTTGAGCGCAAAGCTCGCATAGCCTCCCTCGGCAGATTCGCGACGCAGGCCAACGCCGACGCCGACGCCGACGCCGGCGCCGTTGCCGCTGCCGCCACCTCCTCCGCCGCTACCGCCGCTGAGCAGATCGAGAGCATCGGCTGCTGCCAGGGGGCTCTGGTTGCCCAGCTTGCCCTCAATGCTGTTGATGCGGTCGGCCAGCTCCTTGATGTAGCCCTTGCTGGGTCCGCGCTTCTGTGGGATGCGGCTGAAGAGACACTCGACGTGGGACCGGCGGCAGTTGGTGCACTGCTGCGTCTCGGACAGGGAGTCGCACTTGATCTTCTTGCGCCGGCACGCATCGCACGCGCGCGAGACCTTGGAGCGCTTCCTCGGCGGGATGTGCTCGACGCTCGAGTAAGCCTGCTGGGCCATCTGGGCCATCTGCAGCGACGACGGCATGTGCGCGTCGGCATATGCCGCGTGTCCCTGGACATCCGCAGCGTGCTGCATGTGGTGGTACGCCGCCGCGACGTCCTGTCCGCCGTAGGTGTCGTCCGCTGCGCCTTCGTCTTGGGCTCCGCCGTCGCCGCCGTCGCCGCCGCCGCTCAAGTCATGGTTGTATTCCTCCTCCTCACGGCGCGCATTGGCCTCCCGCATCATGGGCGCCAGGCCCTGGCTGAGCTGTGCGGCCAGCTGCAGCTCCTCGACGCTCACGTGTGCGCGGCCGCCCGGTTGATGCTGGTGCTGGTGCTGCTCGTTCACCTCCCCCTGCTGCTCGTGCTGCTGCTGCTGTTGTTCGTGCTGTTGGAGCTGCTCGTGCTGGCCTTCCGCCTGCGCTGCCGCGGCTTGCTGCACATGCTCCAGCGCGGCGGCCGCGTACATGTTGCTGTGGTCCTCGGCCTGCGCGGCATCTACATACGCGCCGCCATCGTGGTGCGGCGGCTCCTCCGTCTTGAGGGCGCGCAGGTGCGACTCTGGGTACGACTCGTCCTGGGGCAGGTCGCTGGCGGCATTGACGGCGGCAGCCAGCGCCTGTACGTCTGCGGCCGTTGTCGACACGGCGTCGTCGGCAGCTCCACCGACGACGCTGCTGCCGTCTGGGCCGGCCTGCATACCGTCCAACTGAGGGTCTATCTGGTCGAGCGAGATGTCGCCGCCGGTGGCATGGTAGAACGACGCGCTGCCGCCCTGGCCGTCGGCGGTGGGCGTCGGGTATTGCTGCACGAGAGACTCGTCTGCATTGGCAGCGAGGTCGCGCTTGTCCATGGGGCAGGCGGGCCTTGGGAGGGGCCTTGGGAGGAGGGGAGTAGGGGGAGCAGAGGGACCAGGAAGAAGAACCGTCGGAGGATGGCCGGCGTGTACAGATCAAAAGGGGGGGGGGGAGGAGGATCACGGCGGGAAGCGCGCGGCGCGTGAGGCTTTTCGACGTCTCTGAGCACCACCATACGTGTCACACATTAGCAGGATGCCCGGAACTCCCACAAGCAGCGCGCCAGCCAGCACCGCCCAACGCCCACGGCGGCTCGGCGACACGCAACGCAGAAACGGAGGACTCGAGGATTTCCATGGCGGCGACGACGGCCGAAGCGACTCGGCCGCCCTCTCGGCCAGAAAAATCGCCGTCGAAACGGCCCAAAAAGCGCCTGAGAGGGAAAAAAGGGCGGTGGGTGCGAATTGGTCCAGAGAACGCGAGCAACGTCGCCGGCCAAGCAAAAAAGAAGCGGACTCACCTCTCACGGAAAAACAAAAATAAGACACCCTGGAACTGATGATATTCCGAACAAGCTGGAAGGCGAACGGAGCGGCGGAAGAGGAAGAACCAGATGGCCGAATGTGGAGGGGGGGAGAAAGGAAAAAGAGAAAGTGCGAAGGGGGACGGAGCGTGGGCGATGTGCTGGAAAAACCTGGTGGCCGGTGGCCCGTGGGCGGCGGTGCGGGTCTGTGTCACGTGATAAATAAACAGACATCACCTGACTTGCTTTGCTCATCACATGTAGTCTTTTAAAGTGGGGCATACATGTTAGTTGTGAACTGTTGACAAGTCGTCGGTGTAAAAGGGGTGGGACAAGTTGCGGACAGGAGACAACTGTGTGTTCTCTCTCCGGACTGCGCTGGCGTCGAGACATTCGCTGCTTCAAGCCTGTTGTTTTGGTCTTCAAGTTCCCATTCAAAGTCTAGGAACAACAATCAATATCGGGCAGAAATGGAGGGAGCGCTCCCTCGGCCGCTGTTGACGGTCTTGGTCTCTGTTTCACAGAACTGGTCGGCCTAGCGTTGTGAACTAAAATCCGACGCCATCTCGAGGCTCTGCCACAACGTCACTCGGCCCTTTGACGGCTATTGGCAATTTCCATTCTTTCTTTTGTTTCTTTTTCTTTGCCACATGGTGCTGCTGCCCGCACGTCCAATGCCGCCTGCAGGCCTGCCAGCATGTCTACGTTTGACGGTTTCATCAAGGAGTTTCCAGATATCCAGGGTATGTGTACAACAACCTCCCCCCCCCCCCCCCCCAGCCCACTGTCGTAACACCCAACCTGACAGTGCTCAGTCGACTACTTTCGGACCACCCATGCGACGGCCACGCGCCCCCCCTTGGCGTGCTTTCTGAGCCATGTCCACAGCGACCACCTCGTTGGCCTGGACACGCTGCGGTCGCCATTGTACGTCGAGGCAGGCTGATAGGGGACATCATCGAGCTTGCACACGGTGGTCCTCCGGACTGTTCTACTTTGCTGATATTTTCCTCTGTGAATCTGCAAGTGTGTACTGCTCTGCCGCGACGAGGGCGATGGTGCTCCGTCTGGAAAAATACTCGTGCCGGGCCAACTTTGCCAGGGGCATTCTTGAGGCGCGCAAGCGGACGTACAGGGACCTCAAGCACCTTCTGGTCTGCCGACCCACTCCCGCTCTCGACAGGATGGGAAAGTGGCGAGGGAATTGCCCGGCGACTAATCCTTCCCTTATGTGCTGTAGAAACCCCTTCCATTGGACACGCCCACTGCGATTGAACTCTCGCCTGGAAACCGGATCCAGGTGACGCTCCTTGATGCTAACCACTGCCCCGGCTCAGTCATGTTCTGTGAGTCTCGTGGAGCGGGCTCACGCATGCCTAGGGATGGTCTGGAATGTGCTAATGTGCTGATCGTCCAGTGTTTGAGGGCGACCGCGGAGCAGCGCTGTACACTGGCGACACGCGGTTGGAGCCGTGGTTTGTCAACGCGCTGGTCCACAATCCATGCCTGGCGGAATACACGTCCGGGCTGCGGATTCTCGACACCGTTTACCTCGACACGACGTTCCTCGACAAGACGGCCGCTTTCCAGACCAAGGCAGAGGGGCTGCGAGAGCTTTTGCAAACCGTCGCCAAGTACCCGGCCGACACCATCTTTTACTTTCGGGCATGGACATTCGGGTGTGTGCCGCAAGACGTCACCCCATGCATGCAATGACCCCCCCACACCCCTCCCATCGCCCCCCTCCACGTCTCTTCGAATGTCTGACCTTTGTTTTCTGAAAGATATGAGCAGGTATGGACCGCACTTGCCAAGGCCCTCAAGTCAAAAGTCCACGTCGACCTTTACAAGATCGGCCTCTATGAGTCCTTGGCCGTAAAGGACTCGACTCGTCGATTTGGCTCGCAGCTCCATCTGGATCCCATGGCGCCGGGCTTGGTGGGTTTCATGCGCGGCAATGCCGCTCACGACGGCTGCCTCGTGGTGGACAGCAACGACGATGACGGCGCTAAGCCCCGCATCCACAGTTGCGAAAAGGGTGTCGGCGATTGTCCCGCCATGCGAGACCCGTCCGTTGTCTGGATCCGTCCCATTGTGTGCCGCTTTCCAGACGGAGGCGGGGAGTGGCCCGAGGTCGGTGCCGGCGGCGGAGGCGAGGACCTCAACAAGGAAGCCGAACTGGAGGTTTCTGGTGTGGATGACATTGGCCGACTCTGCCAGCTGTACGTGTTCTGTTCCAAGGTATCTTTCTAAAAGGGAGGGGCGGGAATTACTGACCGGAACATCGCAGTGTGGACCAAAACAAGACATTGTCGCCCGAGGAAAAGGTAGACCTGCAGTCGTTGCTCACAACGGCGCTCCAGAACAGCCGGCACATTCCCATCCATATCGACTCGGATGGAGACTTGCAGGAAACCGGCGACGGCTACTACAAGCAGGCAGGAGACAGGAAGATAGAAGATGCCGTTCGAGACCTGGCCAGGCTGCGTGGCAACGACAACAAGGTGGAGAAGACTGTTACCAAGATGCTGCAGGAGGAAGTAGAAGACAGACCGCTATCGCGAATAATTACCTTTCCGTACTCTCGCCACTCTTCCTATCAGGAGCAGTGCGACCTGCTCGACAAGCTGCGGCCTAGGGACGTCTGGCCATGCACGGTCAACCCTGACCAGTGGTTCAGCAGCGGTGAGGCGCCCGGATGTCCCCGTCATCGATCTAGAAATTTGCGCTGGCGCCCTGGAGGCTAACTTCCGTTGGGGTAGGAGAAGCCGGCATCACCATCAAAGACCTGTTTGGACAGTATTGCTCAGGCTCCGTCTTCCGGCACGATGTCGAAGTCGCAGCAAAATATCTCGACCGGAAGAATCAATGGGACCGGGAAATCCAGGACAGCCAGGCTACGACGCGCTCCGACATGGACTCGGAGTTCCCTGTACTAGATCTGCCGCTCGACGGCGCCGTCCATGAGGGCGATGAATGCCTGTCTGCATCAACTCGCCTAGCTGAGGACCTCGTTGAGAACCACGACCGATTTCCCTCGCTCTCCGAGTACCCCTATTTTTACCATCCTCCGTCGTCCGGGCATGATGTGTTTTCCCAGAAGGATGGCGACGCCGCCGACGTCGTTGATGCGGCCGGCCAAGACTCGCAGGCGACAACAGTCTCGGCATTCTCCCTCGACAAGCGCCTCGGCTCGCACCATGCGGCCGTCCACAACGCGATGGGTCACGGCGAGTGGCTGCATATTGGTCTGAGCAGCACCACCGACAACCACACGACACCGGAGATTGACTTGGGCAGATGAGCGCCACGCTCATGGCGGTAACAGCGGCCCTTCTCCGGGCGGATGGAACAAACGGGCGACAGGGTGAAGAAAAAGATACTCGCCAAACGCTGTTGCGGAGGGCTTTCGCATTTGCCTAAATGACGGCAACCAACAACCCCATGCACAATGTGCCTTTTGTATCTTTGATACGCACCGTGGGCCGAGAGGAGAGAGCCACGGCGGGCAACCTAGCCAATGTCATGTCTGCCGAGACGAAATGATGAATCTGCGGTTTTGGATAGACCTACCCAACGGAAAGAGGAAAAGCAGCTTTTACGCTGTCACCAGCCAGGGTCTGCCGATTCGCGTGGAGCATCATCCCCGTTTCGGCCTCTGCAACAGCCGTCTCACTTTGCTTCTCGTGAGAATGAGGACAGGAAACAGTTGGATGGAGACGCGTCGTCGCAAACCCAGCCGGTCAGCACAATGTACTTTGCCAAAGTGTGTGCAGAGGAAAGAAGGAAACAGGGAGGGAGGGACGCAGGGAAGGAGAAAAGAAGGCCAGGTAAATACAGAAAGAGCGACAGGGCAAGCGGAAAGAGCATCCCGTAACACGGGAAGGAGCGAATTGTATCGCGAATTACCCCATACTCTCGGCGATGTGCCCCACTTCCGCGGGCTGGAGGCCGAAGACAACCGCTCCCGCTGCTGTGGGGCGTCCCACTGTTCGGCTTTTTGTGCGAAGCTTCCTTCCCCAGCATTTAGGTGTCACGGCGTTTATGCCACCAGTCGCCCTCCCCGCCAAAACTCTCTACCGGAAAGCAACACCTACCCCAACCCCCCCCCCCCCTCCGACACCCCTTCGCTATGCCGCCGTCCATACGATTCTCCGTCGTGGCCCTGGCACGGTCTGCTGCCGTCGGCGGCCGTCTGTGCCGCCCGCGCTCGCACCAGACAGCCCTCGTGCCAGCAGCCGCGACGGCCGCTGCCTTTGTGTGGACAGCGCCCCGGCACAGCTGCTCCCGCTTCTCGACAACGGCCAGCACCTCCTCGTCGTCCTCGGCTGAGCCGCTGGTCATCGTCACCGACCTGCCCGCGCCGGGCTCCGGCCACATCCGCATCCTCGAGCTCAACCGCCCGGCCGCCCGCAACGCCATCTCGCGCGCCCTGCTTGCCGCCCTCCGCACGCAGGTCGACGCCGTTGCGCGGCAGTACGACAGCAGCAGCGGCCGCGAGGTGCCGTCTGAGATCGCGCGCGCCAGCGCCGACGGCGGCGCCCGCGGCCCCACGCGCGCGCTCGTCATCGCGAGCGCTCTCGACTCGTGCTTCTGCGCGGGCGCCGACCTGAAGGAGCGCCGCACGTTCTCGGCCGACGACACCGCCGCGTTCCTCGCGGACCTCCGCGGCACGCTGGCCGAGCTGTCGGCGCTGCCCATCCCGACCATTGCGGCCGTCTCGTCCGTCGCGCTGGGCGGCGGCCTGGAGCTCGCGCTGGCGGCGCACATGCGCGTGCTGTCGTCCAACGCCGTCGTCGGCCTGCCCGAGACGCGGCTGGGCATCATCCCGGGCGCCGGCGGCACGTACCGCCTGCCGATGCTGATTGGCGTCAGCCGCGCGCGCGACCTGGTCCTGACCGGCCGGCGCGTGTCAGCGCCCGAGGCGTACTTTTTGGGCATTGCCGACCGCCTCGTCGAGGTGCTAGACGAGGTGAAGGATGAGGACGACACAAAGGAGGACGCGAAGGAGCGCAGCGACCTCCTCCACAGGGCGCGGCGGGCCGCCCTCAGCGAGGCTGTGCGGCTGGCGCAGGAGATCTGCGAGGGCGGGCCGGTCGCCGTGCGCGCGGCGCTGCAGGCCGTGCAGTACCCGGCGGAGGCCGTCGAGAACAAGATGTACGACCGCGTGGTGACGACCGAGGACCGTGAGGAGGCGCTCAAGGCCTTTGCCGAGAAGCGGCGGCCCGTGTTCAGAGGGCGGTAGACGGGGGCAGCAGGGCGCAGGGGCGAACGCACGAGATCTGGGGTGCCGCAGCATACCGTATAGTATTGCCGTATGTTGGGGGGGGCATTGGCTGGCAGCCACGACAGAGCTTTCTCCCCCGTCCTCTGGCCATCTGTGGCCAAGGTGGACATCCCGGTGGAAACAAAAAAGTGACGGCACAGCAATAGACAAAAGCATTTGCAATCGTGATACCATGGACGTGGAAGCCTCCAAGAAACGCAGTGTAGTTAGTGAAATACCCGCTTAAAATACGACACTGAACCGCTGGCGTCACGGGCCCCACTCCCGCAAGCTTTACCCCTCAAAGAACACAGAGGGAGAGCTCTCGAACAAGCTCGAGACAACCACCGACAGCAACCTTTCTCAATCCAATACAATTTTCACGCGCTGATTCTCAATCCTGAATCCGAAGCCAGCAGTCCCATTTCAAGCCACAATACACTCTCCAGGCACTCGCCTCATCGACAGCTGCTGCGAGCACCCCGCCCCGCAAAGCAGCAGCAGCGGCGACAACAGAATCCGCTCGTCGTCGGCATCACCAACTCTCCGCGTCCTGCGGCACGCGACTTCACTCGATAACGACGATAGAGCTGGTCGCATCTTGGAAGCGGAAGAGGGAACCGTCGCACACTTCCGAGCCCCGCGCTCAGAGCCACTGGCCGTCCATCATGGCATCCGACACACGGCTGGCCTCGCCGGCATCACCATCACCACAGCCACCACCACAACCCCCGTCACAGTCGCAGCCACAGTCACAGCGGTCATCACAGCCACCAGCAGGCCTCACGTCTCGCACAGCACCCCCCGGCGCCCTCTCCTCGGCCGCCGCCGCCGCTGCCGCCGCCGGTCCCTCCACCCCCTCGTCCAACGCCTTCACGTTCCCCCACTACTACAACTTCCCGCCCATGTTCACGCTGCAGCCCAACCTCAACACGCGCCGCGCCCAGCTCGACAAGTGGAGCGCCCTCGTCCTCGCCTACTGCCGCCACTACCGTATCTTTCGCCTCGCCGTGGGCCAGAGCATCGTCGGCGGCGATGATGCGCCCGCGGGGCCGGTCCGCGTGGACGCCGCCGCCGCCGCCAGCAACAACCACAATGGCAGTGGCCCCAACGACGACGACGACGATGCCGACGCCGCCCCGAGAAGCATCTCCTACTATGCGCCCGACCTGTTCCGCAACCGCCACATCGACCGCGCCATGCCCGCGCGCGAGGTGCGCGAGGTGCTCGACGACATGCGGAAGCAGGGCCGCGTGGAGTTTGTGGAGGCGTCGCCGGCTACGACGGCGGCGTCGGCCGATGCGTCGTCCGCTGCCTCGGGCCCCCACGCGCCCGCATCCGCCGACCTCGCGGCGTACGTCTTTTGGAAAACGCCCGAGGAGTGGGCCGCCGTGGTCGAGGCGTACGTGGACGACACGGCGCAGCGCGGCGGCGTGCTGACGCTGTACGAGCTGACGGCCGGCGACGCGACGCGCGGCACCGAGCTGCACGGGCTGGACCCGGCCGTGCTGCAGCGCGCGCTGGCGGTGCTCGTGAAGCGCGGCAAGGCCCAGGTCTTTGGCGCCGAGGAGTCGCTCGGCGTCAAGTTCTTCTGAGCCGCCTCACGGGCCTCGGCTCGGTGAGGAGGTGGGGAGGTAGGGAGGTAGGGAGGCAGACGGGCAGATGGACCCTATGAGACGATAGAAGATGGATGCCAGCGGGCGACCCCTTTTAGAGGGCAAAGATAACGGGATTGAATAGATTCAACGGCTGCTCTGCTTTTACACACAAAAAAAATGCATACATCAAAGCGTATAAACCCAGCAAAACCGGCTGGCGATGAATGCAACAAAAACAGTAAGCAGACGGGAAAAGGAAAAGAAGAACCGCCGCTATTCTCTTTCTCTTTTTCCTCTTTCTTTCCATGCCCCCCCCCCCCCCCCCCCACGCCCCTCATGTTGACGCCCAAAAGTTCTCCGCAAGGTAGTGCTCGTCAAAGAGCACCTCTTGCCGCATCGCCACGTCCAGCAGCCAGTCCGGCGCCACCACGCGCGGCAGCATGTGGCCGTCGCGCGCCATCTGCGCAAACTTGGGCCACAGGGCGCGCTCCGACGGCGCCGCGCTCGTCAGCAGATAGACCGGCTCGGGCGGCTGGTCGTCGTCCTCGTCGGGCGGCGTCGGCTTGATCGTCGTGCCGCTGTGTGCGCGGTACGTCTTGAAGATGGCGCCGTTGGCCTCGGCAATCTCGCGGTAGCTCTCGGGCCCGTTCTTGATGTCCGCCGCGCAGTAGATGACGACGTGCCACAGCAGCCGGCCCCGGTTGGCGCGCGCGCGCGCCAGCGCCTTGGCCAGCACCACGTTGAAGCGCGCCTCGCCCTCCTTGTCGCGCAGCACGTAGTCTTTGGTCGGCAGCAGCTTGCCCTTTTCCAGCACGTCCGTGATGAACCCCGCGTCAATCACCTCGGGCCCCCGGGCCAGCGTCTTGAGGAACTTCATCGTCCGCACAAGGCACGGCGCAGCCAGAAAATCACACGACTGGTTGTCCTGCACGATCTGAATGCCCAGGCTGCGCAGTTTCCTCTATAACGCGTTTGTTGTCAGTGGCCCAAGCTTGCTTCTTGTAAAAAGGGGGGGAGGGGGGGGGGGGGGGGGGGCGAATGGGGGAAGACGGAAACTTACCCGCTCAGCTTCTTCTTTGCTGCTGCTGTTCACCCATCGCTGGTAGCCCGTTAGGACAACGCGCATCTGTACTGGCGGCAGAGACGGTCTGCTCCGCTTGGCGGGCCGCACAGCGCTCTCCTCGAGATCCATCTCGGACCCCTCCGCCTCGGAGCTGTGCCTCTTTTTCCTGGTTGCCGCCTCGCTCTCGGCAGCAGCGGTCTTTTGCCGCTCCTTGTCCATCATGTCCGCCGCTCGCTTGCCGCCCCAGGGTGCGCTCCCGTCACGGTTCGACCGTTTCTTTTCCTTCTCGTACAGCGCGATGTCGGGTGCCAGCCCGTGCAGTTTTGTGAGCGCCTTGTCCTTGGCACTGCGGCTGGCACTGCTGACCGCCAGCGGCGTCCCCTCGTTCTCCTTGCCAAGGCGTGCATCGCTCTTTCGTGGCCGCGACGGCGTGGCGAGCGCGTCCTTAGGCGCTCGCCGACGGGGGAGCACGGATGTCCCATTCGCCGGCGCAGCAGCAGCATCGCCGCCGCCGCCGTTGTCGGGCTCAGCCTCGCTCTCTGCCTCGCTGCACGTTGATGCGTCATCGGCATCGGCATCGGCATCTTCAGTGCCAACGTTGTCTAACTGCACAGCTTGGTTTCGCCGCCCCGCACCGCCGCTCTTCTTGCTGCCAGCCTTCTGTGCAGAGCCATTTCCATTGCTGGCATCCGCGTTGGTGTTTATGTCGCTGTCGCAGCCGCCGGGGTAGAAGAGAGCACGCAGTCTGGACTCGTCGAAAAAGGTCTGGCCGATAACCTCACCCAGATTGGTCCGTGCCGGGAACGTGGTGTACCTCGGGTTGGTCACGCTCTGCACCTCGCACCGCGCGTAGCTCTCCTCGATCCACAGGTGGTTCACCATCTGGATGTTCCAGTCGCGCGCCGCCTCGCACTTTTCGCTGTTGTCGCGCGCCGTGATCAGATGCGAGTTGTCCATGCGCATGGTCTTTGTGAATTTAGCACCCGCCGCGATGACGAGGTTCTCGAGGTAGATGCGCGCCTCGCCGCCGTAGTTGGAGAGCGTAATCACAAAGTCCTCGAAGCCAGCAATGCCGTGCCGGGGTACCGGGTAGTGCAGCAGGCGGCGCAGGGGCGAGCACCACTCGTTGGTGGTGATGATGTGGAACAGCCAGGCCAGATTGCCGACGTCCTTGCGGGCCTGGGCGGCGCGCACGTAGCCGTCGCCGTCGCGGTAGTGGCAGATGTACATGTCGCACGCGTCGACGTCGCCGTCGGCCACAACGCGGCCGCCGCCCCGCTTGATCAGGTCGACCACCACGGCGCGGAAGCGGTTGCCGATGTTGAGGTCGTCGGCGAGCAGCACCTTCTTGCCCAGGAACACAGTCAGGTTGCTGCGCCCGCCGCCCCCCCGGTGGTGGTCGAGCGAGGGCAGCGTGTCCGGCAGCGCGGTGGTGGCGCCCTCGAGGGCGCCGCTGTCGGGGATGGGCACCTTGTCGGCGGCGTCGCCGCTGCTGCTGCTGTCGCCGTTCAGCACCCGCAGGATGGGCGGGTCGGGGAGCAGGTAGGGGGTCTCGTCGATCTTGCGGCCGAGCTTGAAGCAGTCGTCGAACCAGTGAGGCAGCACGACCTTACAGCGCAGCTTCTTGGCGACGGCCTCCTTGCACTTGTCGTGGTCCATGGTCAGGGCGCAGATGTGCGTGGTCAGACGCGTCAAGTCCTTGGACTCCATGCCACCGAGGGCCAGCGTGGCGCCCGTAATGGCCTCCTTGTCGCCCTGGGGGATGTCGGCACAGGTCAGGTTGACGCTGGCAAAGATCATGCGCGGGTCGGGCGAGAAGGGGCGGATCTGGGCGAGCTTGCCGCGGCTGAGGGAGTGGGTAATCCACGCAGACGTGATCACGGGTAGCATCATCTCAATGGCGGTGTTGTACAGCTCAAAGTCGATTGAGTTGGCGATGATGTGTGTGGCCTCGGTCAGCGGCAGCCGGCCGTCGGCCTCGGGTTCCAGCGCGACGCCGCCATACTTTTGCACAGTCCGCGAGAGCTGTTCATGTCAGCCGGACCAAGTCCCCCCGGGCTGCCGTAAAGGGCAGAGAAATAGAAGAAAAAACGGCCGCAGGTCCTACCTCAGCAATGGTCTTTGGCAGCAGGGATCGGCTGGGCACAAATGCAAAGTTGCACGAGCCAAAGACGTGTTTGGCCGCGCCCTCGGCCATTGTGGGCGTCGAGATGTGTGGGATGAATCGAAGACGGAGGCAGCTGGGCAGTGGTTGGCGCTGCCGGCAATGCTGGCGATGCTGGCGATGCTGGTGGTGGTCGTGTGTCTCTCTGCTCGGATCGCGATCGACTCCGTACGTTAATCTTTTGGCGTCCATCCGCGCCTTCCTGGCAAAACGCGAAAACACATGGCCCCAGTCATTAAAACACGCGAAACGGCGCGCGAAACCCCCGCGACGGTCACATGATGTCGAGACTGGTGACTAATCAAATGCGGGCCCCACGTGTCGGCCCAATCATACAGCACCACTCTATTACACGGCGACCGGCGAGACTGCTTGTTACAGGAACAGACAGGTCCGCGTCGGACAGGTGCAGTTGCACCGGCACCTTGCGCCTGCGATAGACGAGGTGTCAGAGCTTCCGCTCGGACGAGCATGCGATGGAGAAACAGGCGCAGGCAAAGTACGGAGCGCGGCGCACTGGGTGCGACGCTGTCCGCGCGAGGAAGGTGCAACGGGCCGGTGTTTCCTGGCGAGTTTGGCGCGAACGACGGCGCGGCCAGATGCTGTCGTTCGGCGCTGTTATCAGCGTTCCATCGTTCCTTCCCCAGCTTTCGTGTACTCCGTACCACCGCAAGACCCCCAAAACCCAGTTCCCCCCCACCTTTGTCATTCTCTCGGCTGGCGACAATCTGCCGCGGGCCCACTTGCGACCGTCCCCACAGGGGATGTTGCGTGGAGAGCGGAGGCCATGCCTCGGCAACGTCCCTCCGGCTGGGGGGAAGACGATCAACCGCCGTTGCTCTCGTGTGTCCCCCGCAAACGCATTGAGACATCGGCGTCCTCTCCGACTGTGCTGCACCATCTCGCCTTCCCCTGTCTCAGCATTGGCGAGCCCGTTTGTCCCCCCTGTTTGGCCCTCGGTTGATCGCCCTCCTTGTGCTCTCGCGCTGCATTCTGTCGGGTTCGGCTCTTTGGACAGGTCGCACGGAGCGCTTTGTTGCTAACCCGTCTTGTTCTGGGTCCGGTGTTCTGTCGGCGGGTCTAGGGTTACGGCTGTCGTTTAAAGAGTGCGGCCGTCTGCCAGGCTGTGAACGAGACGCCGGTTCTCCTTGTTTCCTTTCTGTTGTGTGTTGACTCCTCATCTCGGCGTATTTTTGGCGGGAAAGTATCACCATCTTACGTTGTTCTTTGTGTCTTTTGTCTTTGTGTATTTCTGTGTGTGTGTGTGTGTGTGTGTGTGTGGAAGAGCACGCCCGGAGCACAGCACTGCATACCGCACGCCACATCGCACCACACCGCGCCACGGGCATCCCGCCACGTTTGCACCATGTCTCAACAGTTCTTCGAGGTCCGGGAGCGCGTGTTTGACGGCGAGCACATCCGCGAGTACGCACGAGCAACGGCCCACAACCAGGAAGAGGTGCTCAAGGTCTGCGCGAAGCAGTACATCCCCCGGAGCAACCCAAACCCGCAGCCGGGCGACGTGACCATTATTGCGGCGCACGCGAATGGCTTTGTCAAGGTACGTGGGCAGAGCCGCAGACGGGATCACGGGGATCACGGGGGTCACGGGGACCAGCCTCGTCTAACAGGCGCGCCAGGAACTCTACGAGCCACTGTGGGACGACCTGCTGGCCATCTCGGAACAGCATGGCTTCCGCATTCGCAGCATATGGATTGCCGACGTCGCCTATCAGGGCCAGAGCGGCATCCTGAACGAGGCGAACCTTGGCAACGATCGTATGTCTCTCTCCCACCTCTCCACACCATCCCCCCCCCCCCTCCCCTTTTCCCCAACCCCTTCTAATGGAACATAGCCTCCTGGTACGACCACTCGCGCGACCTCCTCCAGATGGTCAACACCTTCCGCCGCGACATGCCACGGCCGATTGTCGGCATCGGCCACTCCTTTGGCGGTACCATTATCACAAACCTCGCCCTCATGCACCCCCGCCTCTTCTCGTCGCTCGTCCTGCTCGACCCGGTGCTTAACTTTCGCCTGGCTGGCCCCGCCTTTGGCTTCAGCCCGCTCGAGCTGTCTGCGGTGCGCCGCGAAGTGTGGCCGTCGCGCGCCGTCGCCGCCGCGTCGTTCCGCCGGTCCAAGTTCTATGCCGCCTGGGATCCGCGCGTGCTGGACGCCTGGATCCAGCACGGCCTGCGGGACCTGCCGACCAAGTGGTTTCCCGATGCCGCTGCCGCCGTCAGCGCCGCGGCCGCCGCGAAGGGGGGGAAGGCAGGCGCGGGCAGTGCAGAGGGCGGTGCAGAGGGCCCGCCGGTGACGCTGACGACGACAAAGCACCAAGAGGTCTTCACGTTCCTGCGGCCCCTCCTCCAGGGCGTCGACCCCAAGACGGGCCGTCGCGTGTTCGACCGCCACCGGCTGCACGACGTGAGCGACACCAGCATCTCCGGCTTTGGCAGCGGCAAGCTGTACCGGCCCGAGGTGCCCAACACGGCGGCCCGGCTGCCGCACCTGCGGCCCGGTGTGTGCTACATTTTTGGCGGCACCAGCCACATGTCGACGCCCGAGCTGCGCCAGGAGAAAATGGAAATGACCGGCGTTGGGGTTGGTGGCAGCGGCGGCGTGGCGGCGGGGCGCGTGCGCGAGGTGGTCCTCGAAAAGACAGGCCACCTCGTGGCCATGGACCTGCCGGCCGAGTGTGCCAAGCACGCGGCGACGTGGATCGGGCAGGAGCTGGAGCTGTGGCGCGCCGAGGAGCGGGAGCTGGCGGCGTGGTGGTGGCCGCGCAGCGACGAGCAGAAGCAAACGATCGATGCCGAGTGGGAGACCTTTGTCGAAAAGAAGCCCAAACCGCGGCTGTAAAAATAAAGCGAAAGAAAGGGAAACTATAGCGGTGCCTTGGGGGGTGCTTGTACGTGTTTGTATGAGGTATGTGGGAAGGCTCTTGGAGGGTGCATCAGATTTTGCTTGGGGAGTGGGGGGTGCCATCACTTTATTTTTATAGACGTGTCTGTCATGTTTTAGACCTTGTGTATGATTTTATATAAAAGAGGCTTTCCGTTTAGACGTCTCCTGCCCAGTCTAGGTGTATTCGCAGTGAGGTTTTGTCATTAAAATAGTTGCAGATGGCTCGTCTCTTTGGCCTCGGCAAGCCTCTACCCCCTTTTCTCTTCATCGCCATCCTCTTCGTTGTCATCCTCCTCCACCTCCTCCACCTCCTCCACTTCCTCCTCTACCTCGTCTTCCTCCGCATCAGGCGGCACCCACACGAGAATGCCGTCCTTGTCCATTTTCATGCCCTCGGTCGGCAGGATCCGCAACACCTTTTGGAAGTACTTGTCGCGCACGACCAGCCCGGGCCGGATCCACGCGTCCCGCACCAGCGGCACCAGCCGGTACGTCGCCGTGCGCCGTGACATGGGCAGCACGTGCACCGTCGTCAGCTTGGCGCCCGAGAACGCGAACTCGCTCGAGGGCTCCATGCTGAGGCCAAACGTCAAGAAGTGGTTGGACACATTCTCTATCGCGACCGTCACGGTGATCGTCGGCACCGGCGCCGCGGGCGGGCTGTACGCGACCGACGCAAGCACGCGCGGCTCGCTGCCAAAGAGGGCCAGCCGGGGGACCGGCAAGGTTGTTGTGTTGGTCACAGGAGGAGGAGACGCAGACGACGACGACGACGACGACGACGACGACGCATCCTGGCCCGCATTGAGAGGAAGCAGCCTCTGCCACGAAATGACAAACGACACGTCCAGATGCACCGGGTCGCGGTCGTCGAGGCTCTTCTTTTGCACGGCGAGGTCAAACTGCGCCTCCTCCATGGTCTGTGGCTTGATGACAACAACAGCAGCAGCAGCAGCGTTCGGATCGTCCGTGCCGGTGCCCTTTCCTCCACCGCCCGCAACCGCACCCTCTTCGCCGCCGCTCGGCTTCCGCTTGTGCCGAACGACGACGGTCGGCACGGGCTTCACGACGAGGTCGAGGTCGACAACCCGCAAGTCCTCGGCGGCAAACGATGCATACCGCGTGACGAGAGCCCAGGCTTGGGACAGGCCGTGCGGAACGTCGCCGCTGCCGCCGCCGCCGCCGCCGTCGACGTCGCTCGTGGGAACGACAATGCCCTCGTAGTCAAACAGGCTCGGCCAGGGCGCCGGGTGCAGCCGCGGCAGCAGGTCGTAGTTGGCCTCGAAGGGGTTGCTGAGGCTGAGCTTGACCGAGAGCTGCTGGGTGATGGGCGTGGCCGGGTCGCTGACGAGGTGGTAGACGGCCCGCAGCGTGATGTCGAGGTTGGTGGGCGCTGTGGCGGGCGGGATGCGGAGGGCGATGGCGACAGGCGTCGCAGACGCGACGTGGCCGAGAGGGACAGACCGGAGAATGGCCGTGGCTGTGGAGACCGGTGTTGCAGACGCCGGCGGGACAGCCGCCGCCGCCGCCACCGCCGCCGCCGTATCGATTTCATCTCCCGCCACGAGTAGCGTAAACCCAGGGATAGAAATGGCGGCGCCGCCGCCGCTGCCGCCGCCGCTGCTGCTGCTGTCCGTCTCACCCTCCATGATCACGTCCAGCTTGACGCTGGCGTCGGCGTCTTCGCCATTGAAAATCTCGAGGGCCAGGTCGATGGCCTCGTTGGTGTAGTACTGGACCATCGCGGGGGCCGTGGTCGGCCGCAGCAGCTTGATGTCGAGCTTTGGGGGCCGAGGCAGGATGTGGATGGCTTGGCTGTCGGCCCGTGGCACGGCAACACGGGCGCTCGCCCGGGGCAAGTACCAGGCCGGCCCGCGGCCACCTCCGGTGCTTCGGCGGCCACCGGCGTCGCTGACCAGAGGCAGCGCCAGCTGCAGCGTGTACGCGGCGCACCGGTAGACGACGTCGGCAGACACGGCGCGCGCGTCGCCCGGTTTCCGCAATGGAATGGCGACATCGAAGACGAGCGTGGACTGCGGGTGCAGGGTCAGGTCTGCCGATCCGTAGAGGCCGACGATGTCCGCCTCGTCGCTGCTGCTGATGCTGCCGCTGTCGTCTCTGCCCGCCGCCTTGTCCCCTTCCTCCTTCTTTTCTTCTTCGAGCTTCACGACTGAATGTGTCAAAGAAGATGCTGCCGTCTTTGTCTTTGCCTCCGGGCTCTGGTGGCGCAGCACAATCGGCTTGATGCTGCCAGTGAAGCGCAGCCGCAGCTCGTCCAAGACGATGGGTGCCGATCGGGACAGCGCATCGGAGCGGAGGGTCAGCTGCGCCAGCGCGGTCTCGCCCGCCTTGCCCTCGCCGTTCTTGAAGACAAACGCAGCCGTCAGGAACGAGGGCGTCGGCGTGCCTTTGGGGAGCTTGATCGCTGGAGTCGATTCCTCGTCGTCGTGGCTGGCCGAGTCTGCGGGCTCTGGGTCTGGGGCCGCCTTAGCGACGTCATAGACCCAGTTCAGCCGCGGCGTGTACCGCGTGCTCAGGAGCTCCCAGTCGACGGCCACGAGCAGATCGGTCCGCGGCGGGTCCAGCCCCTGCGCGGCCGTCCGCAGTGTCCAGGCAAGATCTTCGTAGATGCTAGGCCACGCCCGGAGGTCTGTCGCCGCCTCCGACGCCCCCGTCCACAGCGGCTCCAGAAGGTCGACAGCAGCCTGCCCCTTCTTGGCCGCCACGTGCTCGTGGGCGCACTCGAGCGCCAGCTCAGCGGCGGTACGGGCCTGGCGGTGCTGGAGGAACTCGCCGCGCGCCGCTTCCAGGTAGGCCACGATGGCGGCGGAGTGGTTCACGCCCGGGCCGGCGCCCGATAAGGGGTACTCCTTGTGCGGGGGTGGGCACATGTAGTCGTCGTAGGAAAACGCGCGGTTGGCGACAACTAGGGACACGGCAGAGACATCGGGCGGCCGCCGGTCCTCTTCCGGGATTGCGCGGGCCAGGCTGCGGCGAGCGGCTGTGTGGCTGGCGGCCAGGCGGTACCAGTATCCACGGTGGTGGAGGAGCTCCCAGGGGGCCAGGCGCTCGGCGAGCAGGGTCTTTTCCGGCGAGAGAAAGAGAGCGGCGGTGGGGGGCGCCGCCTTGGAATCCAGGGCCGGCACGCCGACGCGCTGGATCAGGTCAGCCATGACGACGGCCCAGCGCGCCTCCCAGGCCTGCCAGCCGTAGTTGGCGGTGCCACGCCCCCGCGCCTCCAACAAACTGCGCAGGCGGTCGCGGTGCGCGGCCCAGCGCCGCACGGCGGCACTGTATTGGGCGGCCATGAGCAGACAGCGCAGACTGCGGATGGCCAGGGCGTCGGCGAGCAGGCGGGCCTCGTTCCAGCGTGGGCTCCAGTGCGGGATCGCCTCGAAGAGGACCTCGGGGCCCAGCAGGGTGTCGTAGGCCAGGTCGAGCAGGCGCACGGCGACGTCGGTCTCCTGGCGGAACTCGGCCAGGACGGCGGCCTTGACGTCGTAGCGGATGTGCCACCCAGCCAGCGACAGCGTCTGGGAGGTGCCGCTCGTGGGCGGAACGGAGGGCTGGGGCGCAGACCCACGGCCGCGCTTCTTGCGCGCGTGACGGCCCAGCTCACGGTAGTAGTCCATGGCGACCGTGTAGATGTTGGTCAGCATGTTCTCGGCGACGCGGTGCAGCTCGTCGAAGCCGGGCGCTGAGGCCGCCGTCGAGGCGGAGGCGGTGGTGGCATTAGATGAGGGCACGGCAAAAAAGAGCCGGGTCTCGATGCCGACGCCCTTGCGGATGTTCTCGAGGCGCTCCTGCACGACGACGCCGCTGTCCGCGCCGTGGCCCTCAGGATGGTCGTCCGTGGCTGCGGCTGCTGCTGCTGCTGCTGCGGGCGGTGGGGCCGAAAGAAAGATGGCCACGGCCACGCGGCTGCGGTAGCCAGACTGCTGCACGGCGGCGCGGAACGCGCTGATGTCAGTCTTGATCTTGTTGTCCTGCAGGGTCGCCGTCGTCGTGTCGGTGGTCAGGGTGTAGCAGCAGAGGAAGATGCTGGGCACGATCTCCTGGTGCTTCTGGATCCACTGTGCGTCGATGATGCCGTCCGGGTAGAGTGCGCAGGACGGGCTGAGCGGCGAAAAGGGCGAGTGGAGGGCGACCTGCTGGAGGTCGGGCGCTTCAAAGCTGTCGGGGAGGCGTGCGCGGCGAGGGGGGAGGAGGTATGTCTGGAGGGGGGGGTGGGGGGGGGGGGGGAGGGAAGAGTGTCAGTCGTCACTGCAGAATACGGGGCGCTGGAACAGGATTCCACAAAGTCTCAAGCAGTGAACCTACCCTCCCTGCTGTTCGTATCCGGAAGCGGTAGCGCTGTGAGCTGGCCCGGCCGTTCCATGTCGGCGATCCGGCTGGCACCGGACCCGAAACGTCCCCGGCGGTGATGTAGCGGCTGAACTCGGCCGCCTGTTCGCCGCCAAGCAGCGGCTGCTCCGAACGCAGCAGCGTTGCCTGGTCCTTGAGGCCCGCGTCCAGCGTCCATGCATCCGCGTCGCCACGATCGTCGTCGGCGGCAGCGGCGTGCTGAGCAGTCGAGGGCGGCAGGCCGACGGTGACGAGGAGCGGGATGTTCTGGGTCAGGCTGTAGGCGGGGTAGGCGTCCATGTTGGAGTGCTGGGCACCGGTGGCGCGCTGCGTCTGGGCCGGCAGTCTGTCGTTGCACTCCTTCGTCCCCCAGTGCCGCGCCCTCCTGTTCGCTCTATCACCGACGTCGTTGCGCCGTCGTCACTTATGGCGGCGGTTGTCGCGATGTTGCCGGGGGGGGGGGGGGGGTTCGAAACTCGGCAGGGATCGCGACGGCCTGGGCGGTGGTGCTGCTCTGGTCTGTGAGCTTTCTCGGTCCCAAAGTGTCGACTGCTAATACAAAGGACATCCAGGCGGTTTGCATCAGCGCTCAGAGCCCCTGGAGTCGTCTGTCGTGGTGGGTGCGTTGTGAAGCGCGGAGGGTTGCAACTTGCGTGGAGCTGCTGTGATTGGCGGGGCGCAGCCTTCAGACAGAGCTTGGGCAGCGGCCATGTGGAGTAGCAGTACATTGCGTACGTGCAACACTCTTATTTTATATATGTATAGGTACATCAGAATATCCGGACCAGCTGGTCCCACCTTTGGCAATGACAGGCCAATAGCATGGCGTCGCTGCGCGGGGGCGGCCGAAGGTGGTGAGCGCCCCGTGGGAGAAGGCGCGCTGGCGCCAACACGGCAGAAAAAGAGTAGCCAGGAGGCAAGTGCGCCTGCTCCTGCTTCGAACGGAAAGAACGGGCAGGTATTAGCGAGATCCCGCCGATTGCCGACTGCCAGAGGCTGACTTTGACTCCAAACTGCGCCGACGCAACGATTGCAGCATCGATTTGACACGGCACGCACCCGACCTCGGCTGTGTGTGTCTCGCAAACCACTGGCTAGAGAGGCTGGTCTCGTCACCTTGTGCCGGAGCATCGCGGCCAACATTCTTCTCTCGTGTCAACTGCCTCCTTCACGTCTTCGTTTCTTCCCCCCCCCCTTCTTCAACTGTCAACACACGCAACCGTTACAATGGCGGCGCGAGACCAGGCCATCTTCATGGACATGGTGCTGGGGATCCAGCGGGCGCGCAAGCGCAAGGCCTACGGTGCGTTCTTTCGGGGCCTCAGCTGACGAGCTGCACGTGTTTCTCCCCCACCCAAGGGCCCCTTTTGCTGACCCGAGCCGCTGGCTGGCGCGCACACAGACTCCGACTCCGACTCCGACATCGACCACAGCACGAACCGCGGCAGCAAGCTGAAGCACGGCGCGCGCTTTGTGCGGCAGGGCCAGCTGGGCGCGGCGGACGGCCTGACGGTGTTTGCGGAGCCCATCGAGTACGCGGGCTACCACCGCGAGATCATCAGCCACAACCCGCCGCTGATCGACGACGACGGCTTCGAGATTGACAGCGAGGAGGACGACGACGCCGCCGTGCAGGAGGCGGAGGCCGCGGCTGCGGACCAGAATCCCTATGCGGGGATTCATCTCGAGCGTACGTTTTCGGCCGGAGCTGCTTTTCCTGAACAACCCCCCCACTTCCGGCCTCTCCCTTCTTCCCTGCTAACGTTTATTTCTCCAGAACTCCTCGCTCCCCTCACGGCCGTGACCGACCTGCCGAACCACCCGACGCTGTCCATACCGTTTACCAGCAAGGCGCTCTCGGAGCTGGCGACGCAGGGCTGCAGCTGGATGCACAAGGAGAACGCGGCGCTGTGGAAGGTGAAGCCGCTGCTGATCAAGCTCTGCGGCGACCTCATCTGGGTCGACAGCGGGCTGATGGTGACGCCAGACGACGCCAACCTCTTCGATGACGACTTTGTGGCGCAGCTCGCGGCGGCGCGCACCGCCCGGGGAGGGAAGAGGGAGACAACACGATCGCTGGAGGGCGCCGGCATGGGCGCCGATGCCGAGATGCCCGACGCCGGCGACGAGACTGGCAAGGGCAAGGGTACACAGGAAGGGAGAGGGGCTGCCACCGCCACCGCCACCGCCACCGCCGCCGCCGCACAGGCAAACGGGGAGCGCGCGTTAATACTCTCGGCCGAAGCAGACAAGAGCACTGCCGACGGCGCAGACGGCACCGACGGCGCCGCTGATGACGACGGCGATGATGGCTTCATCCACCCGCTGTTCCTAGCGCCGCGGGTGGCGCGCCCAGACCCGAACCTAGGGCTGCCGGAGGCGGAGGCGGAGGATGTGCGGCGGCTGCTGCAGCTGTGGGTGCAGAAGCAGGAGGAGGTGGCGCGGGGCGCGAGGAAGCTGCACGAGGGCCTGCTGCGGGCGGACCGGCTGCGGCGCACCGTCATGCTGTGGGCCAAGACGGAGGCGCACTGCGGGGCGAACCGGGACCTGTCGGACGGCGAGGACTACTACGACAAGGAGGAATGGGGTCTGACGGAAGACCTGAAGAAGGGCCACGACGAGGAGGAAGAGGACCTGCAGCAGCCGCACAAGAAGACGCGGAACCGGAAGTGAGCTGGGGGAGGGGGGGGGGGGGGGCGGGGGGGGCCGGGGACCAACCAAAAGGGTTACCCGTATTTAAGTTATGCCCTACCAAATCCCCGGAACAAAGACAACCGAAGAACAAACAT
>JADHKO010000102.1:84933-98144 GCA_019925425.1 Ophiostoma pallidulum
CCCCCCCGCGCCCCCCCCCCCCCCGCCCCCCCCCCCCGCCCGCCCCGGCACGGCATATGTCTCTCTCTCTAGCGTCGTGTTTGGCAGCCTGCTGTGCCCTCTCAGCCGTCTCGTCGTGTGAGTCCGGCCTGCGTGGCCTGCCCATCTGCCCTCGCGTCCTACGTGTTCTTTCTGTTCTGCTGGGTCGTTTTGTGTTCTCTCTCTCGTCTAGGATACTGCGGCGTTGGGCGTATGGTTTTGATCCTCCGTTTTGCTTTGTTTTCTGTCTTCTTCTATGGGGCTGGTCAAGGGAACGATAAAGCACTCTAGAAATTCTACTTTACCATTGGCGTAGTCCGTCACTTCCACCAGATATGTGCACAGCGCCCTCCAGCCGTCGATGTCCAAGCTGGTGCCGCCTCAAACACGTGACTGCTGTGTCGCACGATCTGGACCCCTTACTCCGTATGTATTCTTTTGGCTGTTCTCCACACTCCCCGTATTATCGTCAATCTAGGGGCCCGGTAGTGCCCCTGAAGATCAACGGCCCGCATTGGTACGGCCTCTCGACGCCGCGAGGCCCGAGACGCTTTTGCCTCGCCGACGGCACAACGACCAACCGCAAAGATGCGCTCGCGAGCGAGAAGAACGTTGTGGTGCGCCACAGGCAGTGGCAGGAGACGATGCAGCTGTACATCAGCGCGTATGAGAAGAGGGAGGCGCTGGAGCGGCTGGTCGCGTTCCACGTCGGCGTCGATGCCGCGCGCGTGAAGACGGGCCACGTCGCGGCCTGGCACCGCGGCAGCTTCAACCTGGCCATACCGATGCTCGTGTTCGACGCGGCGGGCGACACGGAAATCGACCGGGTGCTGCTGCGGTGCCCTATCCCGATCAAGTGTGGCGAGACGCACCATGCGGGCTCGGTGCTCGAGAAGCTGCGTTGCGAGACGGCGTCCTACGTGTGGATGCAGCGGCACTGCCCGGACGTCCGTATCCCACACCTTTACGGCTTTGGCTTTCCCAACGGGGCCCATGTGCGTCTCGCCGCCCCCGCCCCCACCCCCAGGCTGTCTTTCGTTTTAGTCGTTTGGCGTCAGAACAGCGAAAATGCTGACCCCTGCAGTTTTCCTGCGGCAGCTGGTGGCGGCATGGCTGCGCCGGCCGGTGCCGTCAAGCTATCTGCCCGTGGCCGCACCGGACAAGCCACTGGGGACGGGCTACATGGTCATCGAGCACTTTGGCGAGGCGGCCTTTGGCAGGCAGCTGCCGCTGGTCGTCCGCGGCCAGCAGCTCCTCGAGCAGCCGGTCAAGATGCGCAATCTGCTCCGGGGCGTGTCGCGCATCATCCTGGCCCTCGCACGCGTCCCCCAGCCGCGGATCGGCGCCGTCCGCTTCCACGACGACGGCACCATCAGCCTGGACGGGCGGCCGACCTCGTGCGACATGGAGAAGCCCTCGGGGGGGCGGCCCTGAGCTCTGTGATGGAGACGAGCTGGTCGTCCAGCCGAATGTGGTACTACCAGTCTCTGATGACGGTCGACGCCATGCTCCATGTCACCCAGGGCCGCATCCAGCCCTTGTTTGTGCCTGACAATCCGCCCTGCTCGTACTTTTCCAGGCTGTGGGACAAGGAGGCCAAAGAAATCGTGGCACAAAAGCTACGGGATCGTGAAGAACAAAAGGCGGTAATAGAGCGTTTATTTGAGGACACACAATAGCCACGAGTGTATTTGGGGGGTGGGGGGTGCCAGTCTCTCCAGCCTGACTGGCGGCCAGCTGCCTCACGACCGCCAAGCTACAGCCTGGGCGCGTCGGCGGCATGTGCGATTGGTTGAGAACGCTCAAAGGTGGGCGGCTGCTGCCTGCATCATGGGCGGGCTGCCAGAAAGCAGCATAAGGCGTTCTCCGTTGAGGAAACCAAACGATAGAATAAACACGGGTGCGGACAACAAGTCGATCAGTCGATCACGGGCTGGGTAAGAGCCGATGGCTCGTGGGCAATGGTAAGCACATGTGTGGCTAAAGGCAATGTGCCTCGCAGCTTGTCGTATTTACTCTTTTCGAGGTATCCCACTGAGAACGCCATGGGTTGGCTGGTTGGCGAACGCGGCAACGGACAGAGAAACAAGGCTCGTGGACAGAATGCTGAGAATGGCACCGTCTGTTGCCATCTTCGGCATCGCCGTGCGCCAAAAGAGCAATGGGGGGGGGGGGATTTGCCGTTTAGCAGAGAGTGTGTCGCTTATCTACTGCAGACAACCCAGCCAGGTCGAGATCACCACAACAGTCGGATTAGACCGTGTGGCTGGTATGCGACAAAAGGAAAAGGGGAGGGGAAAAGAGGCATCGTTTGGGCTGGCCGTTTTAACGACGACCATATTAGATCCGTTCTTTTTTTGTCCGTCTTGTTCTACCCCCCCCCCCCCCCCCCCTGCATCCTTGTCCGCGTCCTCCCTCAGTTCCGCTCTCAGGCTTGTCCCTTTCTCCTGAGAACGGCAATCCAAGCCCTGCCGTCTTTCTCTTTCTTCTTCCTCTTTCTTTCTAGAGCCTCCCTTGTAACCCGACGCGGCATTTTTGATCCATGCACGCTCTGCCCGCCGTCCCTCAGTCCTCTTCGTCCTGCCCGTGTTTACCTAACGCCGAGGACGTAAACAGAAGGTGGCAAAGCATGCCGTGGTTGGTGGCCGAGTTGTGTTCCCTTTGAGGCAGCTGCATGGAGAGCCAGGAAAGGCTGAACCAGAAGATGCGCCAACGGCGTGCATAGCGTATTAGCGCCCCATTCCCTTTCTTCCCTTTCTTCCCTTCCTCGCGTCTTCCCTTCTTCCCTTCTCCCCTTCTTCCCCGCCCCTCCCCCCCGGCTAACCTTATCAAGCCTCTTCTGTTTATTCTCAGTCGTTTCAGCCCTTTGTTTTTCTGACATTCTAGACTTTGTCATTAATCCCTATCATAACATTTCCACACACCCCCCCCTCCCCCCCCCCAAAGGCTTCGTTTCTTTGGCACGTCGTCGACGACGCCTAGCTCTCCTCCATCGAGAACGAACAGGCTAAAGGAACGGCAATAGTGTGACCCCTCTTGTCCTAAACAAAAAAGCGGTGGCCACCTGCCTGGACGGGCAGGCCGAAGAAGAAGTTGGGGGACGAGGGGGCGGGGGGCGGGCAGGGGCAGGGACATAAACATGACCGAGCGGCTGCCTGGCAAAGAAGCAAGGGGGTGGACGAGACGTGCGCAGGCGTGTACGCTGGTCCTGTCAAGGCTCGTCGCCCCCCCCCTCCCTCGACATGGTCTGCTCTGCTGGCGTCTGTGCCGGTTGACCCGGATCGGTGGTGCGTCTCCCGTGCTGAAGGAACGAGCAAGGAACAAACGACAACGGAAGACATCAGAGCTCCTCTATTCTCGTGCGCGTGAAGTATGGTGGTGCGGTGTGTGCGTGCGCGTATATGTGTTAGACCACCAGCGGGCCCCTTCGCCCCCCCCCCCCCCATTTGCCTTCTTGTCTTTTCTTCTTTGCCTACAGAGTACGGAGTACAACGCATGCGTTTCCTGCCCCCCCTCCCCCACCCCGTATCTGTCTGTCTCACTTTCAATATGCATGGAAGGTCTGTGGAAGGATCCATGGAAGCTTTTGGGATGGGAATGGGGCCAGTCTCCTCCTGGCCCTCCTGGAGATAACGCCAACCAAAGGGGGAAAAAGGGGGGTGGGGGGTGGCAGCTGAAAAATAGGCTGCATCATGTTGATGGGGTATTCTAGTCCACACTCCGTGCTTGGACTTGTGCACCGGATTACGGAGTAGGCTGCAGGGCGAGGAGGAGGAGGAGTGGGCTGCACCCGAAAATAGAGAGGCCTGGACGGGAAAAAGCACGTCTCCTTTTCTTGCTCGAGACGCCTTCCTTCGTCCTCTGGCCCCCTCTTATCACGGCCAGCGGCAGCGACACACACCGACGCTGCCAGGGTGCTACGCCAAATGCAGGCAGCGCGCAATCTACTCCGTAACTACTTTTTTCGTCTCTCGTCTCTCGTCTCTTGTCTCTCGTCTCTCGCCCTCTCTTCCTCCCCTAACCCCCCTCTCTCCCCTTTCCCCCTTTCCCCCTTTTGCTTTCCCCCCCCCTCTATCTCTCCTTTTCTCCCCCTCCGTACTCTCTTCTCCTCCATACTCCCCCTTCTCCTCCCGTGTTTCTTCCTCCTCGCCGTTTTAGCTTATCAAACTGCCCCCTCGACGGTCGACGCCTATTTTATCCGGCAGCCTTGGCGAGGCGGTCGCGTGGCAGGCGAGCATGCAGGCGGAAATCAGATAATATTCGATGGCGTGGCACTAATAAAGGCAGGGGAGGAGGATGGGAGGCGAAAGAACGCGGAACCCTTCTGGAAGCCTTCTGGAAGGTTTCCCGACACCCACTCGTTTTGTGTTTTTGTGTTCCTTTTTGTTTCCTTCCCCCGTCTTCTCCGCGTCGTGCCTCTTGTCCTTCTCGTCCTATCTTTGCCCCTTTCTCCCGTCTGCGTTCGTTCGTGTCTCTCGAGCCCGCTGCATCAGCTGCACGCACGACGTACTCCGTGCTCCGTATATGTGCATGCCCCGTATGCGTTTGAAACGTCTCTCTCTCTTTTGACCTGCAGCTGGGCTTCTAGAAGGGGATTTCGTCCAGACACAGCCACACTGGGGAGCGTTAGTTGTTTCTCTGTCTCTCCCTTTCTCTCTCTCTCCTCTCTCTCTCTCTCTCTCTCCTCTCTCCTGCGGCCCACCAACGTCAAACTCGTCTTTCAAAGCACAGCCCGCTCTTCTTGTTTGACGCTGGCGGAGGCGCTTTGGCACAAGCCTCTCGGTTCCCCATGAGGTGCGAGGCAAATACGAGCATGGACGTGCATAGCCGCAGTGCAACCACAGGAGGTACCTTGTATCTTTCGTTTTTGGCTGAGGGGATCGGTGTGGCCTGGAAGGGAAGGGATGGTCCGCACTTTCCTTCTTCGCTTCTTCGCCTTCTTTCCTCCTCCTTGCCTCCTTCCCTCCTTCCCTCCCTCCCTCCTCCCCTCCTTCTCCCCTTCTCTCTTTCTCTCCCCTCTCTTCGTCTCTCCTTCTTCCTTTTCTACTCACACCCCCCCCCCCCTGCCCCATTGGACCACCAAAACCACACACCTCGTGCGTCTGCCCAAAACGATGCCCCCACTCCCCCTCCTTCTTTCCCCCCTTATCAGGCCCATATTTTCCTTCCAGAAGGCCCATAGAAGAAAGTTCCTTTTTCTTTCCCTGCTTCTCTGCCTCCTCGAACTCTCCCACTCCACCGCACCGTCATCTCCTTCTTTGTCACTTTCCTCTCTCCGCCCCCCCCTTTTTTTTGTCTGCCGACAACGTACTCCGTACTCGTACTTTATGCATTTGCTCCTATGCGACGCTAATAGCAGACGGCGCAGACAGGGATGCGGATGGCAAAAGAGATGAGATGAGACGAAGGGAAACAGAAATGGAAAAGAAAACGAGAAAGAAAAAGGAAAACAGGCGAGCGGCATGCTCTGGGAGCGATATGCAGGCATCTGCCCAGCCCCTTTCACAGACGGGCACGTCTCTCGTGATTTCTCTCACTCTCTCTTTAGCCCGTCGGTGGCTTGTTTCCGTTTGTTTCGAGCTTGCCCCAAAGGCAAAAAGGGGGGGGGGGGTGTTCTCTTTTTGTCAAAAGGATTCACGGAGTACGGGGACGGCTCGTACGGTGCATTGTCGTATTCTTCTGCAGCTGGCGTTTTGGCTTTTTTTCTCAGACTATTCTTATCTTGATATGTCTGGCAATCTCGGAAATAAAAACGAGGAAAAGAAGAAGAAAAAAAGGAAAGAAAGAAGAAATCCCCCAAGAAAAAGGGAAACCACAACCTCAAAGCAGCGCTCGACAGCATAAAATCAAGGACCACAGATTGATGATTCATATCATGCCCTCGTCCAGCCTCCCACGGCGCACAGCGTTTTGCGCTATCCTCGATCATCCTTTTGGCTGCGACTATGCAACCATTGCTCGGTAATCCTCTGTGCAATCGGAAACGCTGGGCAGAACGGGGCCCTGTCTGGCGTGATCATTCCCCTCCCCCCCCCCCTATTTTTTGGCTCTGTCTGAGCCCGGCCGCTCTCGTAATAGTAAGATACGTTGTGCTTTCCCCCCGGTGTCTTCTTTCTTTTCATTACGACGTATTCTTCTGTATTAGAGTCTCGCTGTCCGAGCGCTGCCATGTGCCTGAGTTGTATTGCCGCGCGCAGCAGGTCCAGGTGTTTCTTTTTTTGTCCCTCATGCGTCGTCTTCCTATTATTGTTTTCAAACGTCCATTATCGTTTCTGGAAGTCCACAGGCCGCCTCCTCTTTGCGAGGAAAAGCCCTTCCGAGCCACGGGTCTGCAGGGGAGGGTAGAGATAGAGCGAGAAGGCGAGGAAAACGTCTGGGCGCGCCTTCGTCGATCACTCTCTCAGGACGAGCACTTCCCGTCGTCAGATGATGAATGGGCTGGCCTCTACCTGGCCTGGCCTCGCTTCTCCGGCGAACAATCCCCCCCTCCCTCCCGGGGCTAATTACGCTGCAGCAGTATTAGTACATATGTGGTTGCCCCCGTCATTTCATCTACGCTTGGGTCTCATTTCCGAATCTAGTTTGCAAAAAGGCTGCTGCTGAGGTTGACTACGGCACATGCAAGTACAATAGCTCTTGTCCAGAGTTCGCAGTCCTTCTCTTTTTTCAAATTTAAATATATACAGATGTGCAAGATTAGCTCCGCGGCAGCGTTTTCTCGGAGGAAAGACGCATAGAGCTCCAAGAGATGGTAATAGGGGGTTGTTGAAGACGAGAATACTCCGTAGGCGAGAACAGGAAACATTCTGGTCTATCTAAAATCGAAAAGACAAAAAAAGGTTTTGGGGGCGACGCCCGACCTGTCTCGCGAATCTCCCATAATAAAACGGCGGGAAAAAAGGAAACCTTCCAGAACCCACCAAAGAAGCAAGGAAGCCCGTCCCGTTTTGTTCCACGGCGTAGATTACGCTTTGTTCTTTTTCTTCCCTCCATTCCACACTGGGCATTCACGGGCCTGAGCTCGTTTTCAGGGCGGCCAGGGGGGAGAGGGGTGTGTGGCAGGGGCTCAAAGGAGCAGGGGTCATCCCAACAGGGGGGGGGGGGGAAGGGACAGATTGGGGGAAATGGGGGAGGGGAGAGGGGGGGGCCGGGTGGCCGAAGAAGAGGGAACCATGTCGCCGAAGGAGTGAGTACAGCGTACTTGTATTGGTTCATTGGTGAAGAATCAAGCGAGAGAAGTGGAGGAGAAACACTGCTCGTGAGGCTCTGTGCTGGTTTGTGCTTCTGTTGACGAGTTTGTTGCGAACATACACGAAGTGGCGTCGTATTGTCGAGGGCCATGGCGAGCTTCCCTCAAGACGTGCCAGAGACAAGAGATACAGAGGTTTCGTAAGATACAAACACAGTCTCCCGGAGAAGGTGTCCGTCACATGTTCTGCACGCAAGCCAAACAGGACGAAGCAAACAAAGCGACGCTGCCTAGGGGCAGGAGAAGGGAGGAAGGGGGCGGTGGATCGAGGCTCGACCAGTCCATCCATGCACGCCCATAGCACCCCCTGGTCCACACTCCTGGCCAGCCGGGGCCCTGCGGTCAAAAATAGACATTCACGTACGTCGTATTCTGTATCATACTCGTACGTCGTGCATTTACATCCGACGTTTGTCGTATATCGTGCACCGACCTGGCCGTCCGTCCACGAGCCTTGGCCAACTGGCCGCCCACCATCCGCCGTCCCATCCATCATCCACCATCCTGAACCACCCCTTTCCTCCTCCACGAGTCTCACCTCGTTGCTAGCTTGGACTCGTTGGCGTTGAGGACGATTACGTCTCGTGTCATGCATTCTCGAATCCTTCCGGAGGGGGGGGGGGGGGGGTCAACAACAGTCGCTTGCATGCCCCGTGTCTCGGGGGAACGCTGCACGGAGAAGAAGAACGAGCACTCCAACGTGTCTGTCAGTCGGCTCGCACCTCAGCCATGCACGCCCCTATTACCAATAGCATGTGCCTCTTGTGCTCATGGTGTGGCGTTGCTGGACGGGTACGGAGTCTCCTCCGCTAAAGAGTGGAGACGCCCTGCCCAACTGGGCGGGCGGTAAGGCGTGGTGGAGGGCAGCTGAAGCGCGCAGGCCAGGCCAGGCACAGGCACAGCACCTGTTCCTGGCTACGGCGTGAGATTCTTCGAACGGCAAGACATCCTGGCACGTTCTCCGTATTCCGCACATCTCTTCCTACCTGCCTGCTGTCGTCTTAGCGCACAGCGCCGTTGGCGTCTCCTCTTCCCCGAACGGCAACAACGCCTTGCAGCCTACGGATTACAGGGCACACGCCCCCCCCCCCCGGCTGGCCCCGTTTTAATCTCGACGCCCACAGCCGTTAGCATTCATGCATGCAGCTGGATAGATGGACAGAACTGCCCTAAAACCCAGCAACAGCGCTGTAAGAGACTCTTCCCCCCCCCCAAGCCTACTCGCCGCGTCGCGCCGCCATCCTCGCAGACCAAATCAAACAAATCCCAGCTAAATAGACGACGAAGACGGAGACCCCCCCAGAAAATAGAAAGTAAAAATAAAGACGAACCATGCTCCCTTTTCCGCAACACGCACCACCGTCGGCCACAATCTCCTTTCCTTCGTCTTCTCCCTCAAAGACACCTTTCTGTTCTCTCCGCCCTCCTTACTTCGCGCCTTCCCAAGCAGGCTCTTTTGCTCTTTCCCTTCTCACGACGTTCACGGCCTCTTAGATCTTCTTCCTTCTCCCAGTGGTATGTTCTAACCCCGGTCGCTCCTCCCTGCTCTGTTCCTCCTGTGCTCCTTCTCTCTGCTCTGCTCTGGGCCCCTCCCCTTGATCAAACCATCACCAAACTTGAAAGGCTTCACTTTCCCTGCCTTTGGCCTCTACGCCGCCTGCTGCCTCTTTGCCCACCCTTGGCCCTCGCTAACTCGACGCGCAGAGACCTCGCCCAACCCAACCCATCCCATCCCATTCCATCCCGACCTCGACCCCCGACCTCGACCTCCACTTCCACCTCCACGTGGACCTCCAAGCCTCGCCGTCTCTTCGCAGACTCTCGTCCCCCCTCCCTCCACAGCCGCGCCTTCTCGAGCCGATCGTCTCTCGTCGTCTGGCGTCTCCGCAGCTGCTTGTCCACCGACCAGGCTGCCCAGCCCGCTGCGTTGCGCAAATACGCACCCCGTGCGCGAACCGAGCACAGAATCGCAGCAGCGCCACCTACCTCCAGAGAGAGAGAGAGAGAGAGATACGCGGTCGCGCGCCACCAAGCCAACCGGCCCGCGCGCCCTCGTTCGCTTCACCATGAAGTCCCCAGCGCCAGGCGAGGTCATGGGGATCGGTGACATGTTGAACGAGAAGGGCGGCCTCAACATCCAGCAACACCAAGGCATGTCGCTGCCTGACATCAAGATGGAGACACAGCAGCAGCAGCAGCAATACGGCCACCAGCACCACCACCTCAACCTCAACATGAACCTCAACCACAGCCAACAGCACAGCCACCAACAACAACGGCAGCAGCAGCACCAGCAGCACCAGCAGCACCAGCAGCACCAGCAGCACCACTACCCGCCCGTCTCTCTCCCCGGCATGCCCTTCTCCCAGCACCCGCTCGACCGCGCCGACTCGCCTCACGGCTCCGACCACTCACGCTACTCCTCTGCTCCCCCCGGCTCCCTCAACGGCCTCGACACCGGCAAGCCGTTTGGCTCGCCCACCGCCATGCACGCCTCGCCCCTGCACATCCCCGACCTGAGCACCGCCACCTCCACGCCCAACGGCGGCAGCCTGATCCTCCCCAGCCTACCGCCGTCGCTGGCCCCGAACATGAACCTAGGGCCCGGCTTGGCATCCCTGCAGCCAGGCATGCACTACCCCAAGATCTCCATGGCGAGCGGCCAGCCACCAAAGGCCTTCCCGTGCTCGACCTGTAGCAAGGGCTTTGCGCGGCGAAGTGATCTCGCCCGCCACGGTACGTTGCCCCTCCCCTCGCAGCTGGCAACCGGCAACCGGCAACCCCCATGCCCCAACCCTAAGATCACACAGGCTGACCATTTGACAGAACGCATCCACACCGGCGTGCGCCCGCACGTCTGCGAGTTCCCCGGCTGCGGCAAGCAGTTCATCCAGCGCTCGGCCCTGACCGTCCACTACCGCGTCCACACGGGCGAGAAGCCGCACCTGTGCGAGCGCTGCAGCAAGCCCTTTAGCGACTCCAGCTCCCTCGCCCGCCACCGCCGCATCCACCTCGGCACGCGCCCCTACAAGTGCCCCTACGCCGACTGCCAGAAGACCTTTACGCGCCGCACAGCCCTGACCCGCCACCTGAACCAGCACACCGGCACCATCGAGGACGCTGCCCGCGCAACCGCGGCAGCCCTTGCGCGCGGCGGCGCGCCCGGCCAGGTCGGGCGTCTTGCCAGCCGGCCACCACGCTCCGACAGCGGCCACTACGGTGGCCACGGCGGCGGCAGCGGCTCGGAGCACGCCAACTCGCCGCTGTCCACGCCGTCTCCGGGCCAGCGCACCCTGTCCATGTCGCCCGCCTCCGAGCTGGCCTCCCTCGGCCACCAGATGCACCAGGGCCACCAGCAGCACCAGCAGCAGCACCACCACCAGCATCACCCCTTTTCCCTGCATAACAGCAGCTCGCTCCCCGTGCACCTGCGCAACGACCTGCATGGCGGCGGCGGCGGCGGCGGCGGCGGCGTTGGTGGAGGCATGGGCATGAGCTTGGGCATGAGCATGGGCTTGGGCGGCGGTGGCGGCGGCAGCGGCGTTGCCAGCCCGGCGGGCTCGTCGGTGTCGTCGCCGGGTGCGACGACGGTGTCGTCGCTGGTTGGCGGCTACCCAACAAATCTGCGGCCGACGTCGCATCCGACGGGCTACGGCGGGCCGCCGTCGACCCTGGAGCCGAGCATCGAGCCGCAGGGCGGCCCGGGGAGCGTCGGCAGCGGCAGCCCGCACCTGAGCGCCAGCCTGGGCTGGCAGTCGCCGACATCGCACCACCTGGCGGCGGCGGCGGGGGCGGTGTCGTCGCCCACGCACAGCCACGGCCACGGCAACAGCCACCACGGCGCCAACAGCTACGTGTACCCGGACCCGGACCCGACGTACAGCTCGTCGACGCTGGGCCAGCTGTTCTACGCGAGCTCGTCGTCGTCATCCGCGCAGGGGGGCCGCCGGCCCGGCAGCGCAGAGCCGTCGGCCACCGGCGGCGGCGTGTTTGACGTCAGCAAACCGCCGCGGCAGAGCGAGCTGTGGGCGGCCGCGCAATAGGAGCACGACGGCCCGGGCCTGGGCGGCGACGAGCACGGCGGCGATAACGGCGACGGTTAAGGAGAGCGAACACGACGAGAAAGAAAAAAAAAGACGCCCAAAGACATGAGAGTGCTCTCTGTCTCTCTCTCTCTCTCTTTGGCTCGGCTGCTCGTTTCTTTTTGACCTCCCCCTTCCCCCTTCTAGGGAACGTGGATGTGTCCCCCTGTCTTTCTCATCTTCTGCCTTGCCTTTCGTCGTTCACCTGATCTCTCTGGTCCTGTTTTGCTTCTGTTTGTCCTCGCTTCTCCCCAAGCCAAAACGAGCATGAAGAAGTCTCTCTTCTTTTTCTCGGCTTTTGAAAGAAGAAGAGAAACCCTTCCTTTCCGCACCCCCCCTCTCCCCCTTTCTTTGGTCTCGGTCTTATCTTGTTTTTTGATTCTCTCTTTTTTTCCCCTTTCCATGTTTACTGCATGTCTTTTTGTTGCTTCCTCTCCATCTTGTCCACTTTGTTTCTCTGGCGACGCACGACTATTCCCCTATTTCTCTCCTGTCGGGTTTTCTTGTTTCCAATCTAATGTTTTCTTTCTTCTTCTCCGTTTATACTCAACTGCTACACTGCGACATTCCGACACTATTACCTCGATTCAATCTCTCTCTCTCTCTCTCTCTCTCTCTACAAACATGCTCTCTAGAAACCCCCCTCTCCCCTTTTTTTACTTTCATTCCCAATGGACAACCTGTACACACATTGTAATTATCTAACTGACAAGGGGTGAAGAATAGGGGGGGGGGGGTGCGAGTAGCAAAGTTGAAAGACGAGGAAGGCTCACAGAACTTGTCTTTTTTTTTGGCATGCCCTCCCGGACGGTGCGTCTCATTTTTTTGTCACTCCCCTTTTCCTCTCGTGCCCTCCTCTCTCTCTCTCTCTCTCTCTCTCTCTCCTCTCTCACTCTCACTCTCTCCCTCTCTCTCTCTTCACTTTGTTCTTTCTCTATATCTGTTTAATGTATTTCGATGGGCGGAGCTGGATCTCTGGGGTGGTAAAAAAAAATGGGAAGGGGGAAAGGGGAAAGGGGAAAGGGGAAAGGGGAAAGGGGAAAGGGGGGGAAGCTGTCTCATGTTTTGTTTTCCCCAACTGTCAATGGTCTTACTGCGGCTGTTTGCTACTGCTGCGCTTGCCTGCCATCTCTGTTCTAATCACTTTTTTTTGTCTATTTCGGGATATCTACCTATCTGTTCTGCTGGTTTCTTTCTGTCGGCCCCTTTTCCTTTGTCGTTCTGTGCCTCCTTTCAACCATTCTTAGAATAAATGTCTATTGCTGGACGCATCTCGATGTTGTCCCCTTGTACTCGTCGTTCTCTTTGCATCTCTCTCTGTCTCTCTCTCTCTCTCTCTCTCTCTCCCTCTCATTTTTCGCTGGCATTTTCTCTTTACGTTGTTATGATACGAGGGACGACCAAGACACCGCAGCCCGGGAGGGGGGAATTGTTGTTGAAATAAAATACAGAGATGATGCAGACAAAACGACACCAGCTTGGTTGCCCAGGTTGTCGTTTGGTTTCGTGACTTAATTTTGCAAGGTCTGCCCTTTTGTTATTTTATTTGTTGTAAGACAACAGGGAAAAGAAAAGGGAAAAATGGCCAGAAAACAGCAGTTGAGTTGTACACGCTCAAAGAGATGAGAAAGAGGAAGAAAGAGAAGAAATAAAAAAAAGGAAAATCAGAATATCCCCTCATGTCATGAGGAAAACAAAAACGCCGTCCCGTTTTTTGCCCAGTGCGTCGTTTGCGGTCTCTGGCATATGATGCTACAAAAGGACACGGTACCTCACCGATCCAGCGCTTTATGTGAATGAAAAAACAAACAAGAAAACCCAAAAAACCAACGACGCCAATCTCACTCTCTCCTCAGCCCTCC
>JADHKO010000103.1:0-104386 GCA_019925425.1 Ophiostoma pallidulum
CCCCGCCCGCCCCCGCCGCCCCCGCCCCCCCGCCCCCCCCCCCCCCCCCCCCCCCCCCCCCCCCCCCCCCCCCCCCGCGGAAGAAGCGCCAGCCGGCGGGTAAAGGAAGAAGATGGATCGAGGAGCAGGATGAACAGGGAAGAAAAAAGACGACAGAGAGGTGGGTTTGGTGAAGACCCCAGCACCCAGCACCCACCCACACACTCAGGATGCACACCTGGGACCACCACTGCTGCAACCTGCAAGGTCAAGGAGACGCATCTCACGTCGTATCTTGCCGGCGAGGAACACGGGCAGCAGAAGAGGCCGAAGACAGCACGTCATGCTGGTCCTACGCGTACGGAGCGTTGTCCCTTCTGTCCTCGAGCCAAGGCTGCGAGGCGCCTCAAGCGATCGCCTCTGCTTTTCCCCAACATGGCGCCCGGCGCCCCCCTTGTTCTCTGTTCTCCGTACACCGCTTCTCACGTCTCCTCGCGTCTTCCCCCCTGGTCTGGCCAGGCCAGGCCGTTCGGCTTGGGCACGCTAAAGAAGCCATTCTCGACCGACTGACCCGCCGAGACAGCGGACAGAGATGGCAAAAGAAGGGGACGGGTGCGGGTGCGGCCAGCCATGCCGCGATGGGCTTGGAAGCTTCAGCTCGTTGGCCAGACGAGGTCGGCTTCGTTTTGCGTGGGGAATGCGAGGCGGCGGCTCTGCACGTTCCCTCTCGGTATTAGGGGGGCGGCAGGGGCTATCAACAGGGGTTTGATTGATTGTGCGAGGCAAGAGCCAAAACCCCTGTCGCGCTTTCCCGATCTGCTGAATGCAGTTCGGTTTCATTTGAGGCGGTTGGCTCTGCGTGCCAATATTTGGATGGGGACAAAGAAAAGGGGAGTGGGAGTGCCCGAGGGCAAGAGCAAGAGAAAAAAAAGAAGAAAAACTGGGCACTGCACAACCCAGATCGCACTTTCCTTGTCAGTTGACGCTAACAACAACAACAACAACAACAAACATAACAACAACAGCAGCAGCAGCAATACAAACACGGCGGTGCGCCTCTCGCCCTCCAGTGCCTCACGTTGGATGGCTGGCCACGGTTCTTCCGGCCGGCGTGGCGGTCGCGTTTCAGACGTGCAGACGGCCGCCTCGCCTCCGTACCATTGGCCAAATCCTCGTGTCTTGGGCAAGCAAGTTTTAAACACGCCGGGACGCAGACGGCAGAAAAAAAGTGCCAACCAATCATGGCAGAGGCGGGTGGAACCAGAGTAGGTCAGTGAAAAAGAACCTCATCTCAGCCTGCAGATCTTACACATGGGGCGGGGGGGCGCTGAATGTATCTTACACCGTTTCCGAGGTAAGGGTGACGAGAAAGGGGGACAGGGGGGAGGGCCAAGGAAGGCGAGGAAAAGAAGCAAGTCAAGTTGAGGAAGAAAATGGGAAAACACGGGCCATTGCTGCAGGCGAATCAGTCTGTGCTGTCTTGGTGCCTAGTTCGAGGCAAGGACTGGGTGGTGCTTTCGCTTACGACGTGCCGTACAGCGCGACGTCCTCACAACCTTACAAGACGCAACCGCCCTGGGACCAGGCCCGGCCCTCGTTGGCAGACGCCCCATGTGCACCTGGATGGGGGCACGTCCAGCAGCGGCAGCAGCAGCAACCACGACATAGACCATCGACGACCTCATTGACGTGCGGACACAAAGACGGTGGAAGCGGGGAGCCCCTGGCCCGGTGTCATTTTCCCTTCTTCTTTTCCTACTCTCTTCATAACTGCGGATTGCAGTGTCACATCGAGACACCCAGCCTTTCTGCGGCGTATCTTACGTCGTATTGTGTTCGGCTTGCATCGCTTAAGCCTACATGGGGTTGCATTCCTCCGTACCCGTATTCAACAGTGACATCCTGGTCGCCAACAAGCGGTTGGACTGGACTGTGCGGATCTCTTTGCCCCGTATTGATCCTTGGGTCTTTGGAAGGATGAGCAAGTGCATCGGTCCTTGCAAGATACCTGCAGGCCTTCATCTTAAATTCTGGGAATTTAAATAAAAGGGAGGGAAGGGGATGGCGTGTCACTCACGAGGTTCTCAGTCACGCTACTACGCGCTTTCCAGCTCCGTTCCTTGGCCGCAAAGTCAGACGCCATTATCCACTCTTGCGCACAAAACAGGAGTATTACGAGCATTCTATCCTCAATCTCGCATGCAGTGTCAGGCTGCAGCGTTTTCGTTGAGAGAAGAGGCGGCCGTCAGGGACGAGACCGCGTCGGACCAACAGCGGCCAGTCGTTCACGAGCTGACGAGCTGAGAAAAGGGGGGAGGATGCAAGGTCGATTGCCAACAGGCCGTTCGTGCTGTGACGCCCAGTCTGAACAGTTCTGCCCGAGCGAGAGAAGAATCAAAACACGAAGAAAATGATCAGATAGGCCGCGGTGGAGGCGGCCAAGTTCCGCGGTCCAAAGTGTGCCACGATGGTTGAAAGCCTTCCTCACACGCAGCGCTCTGCATCTTTGACGTGTGGCCGATCGTGGTTACATTTCATGGCCTTGCACATTTGAGTGCCGTATCACGCTGTTGTAGGTAGCCGGAGATTCTGCGCGCCCACCAATCATCTCTTGCGAAGACATCCACACTGCAATTGCACGTTGGGAACGTAGTTCGCAGTAGCCGTAAATCTTGACGTGCTTCGAGAGTTGCAGAGGAACACCCAAGGGTCTTGCCCAGCCGACAGTTTGTTCGTCCGCCCACAGCGGTTCTCAAACTAGACTCGGCTGTATTTTCTCCCTTCTCTGGTCCCTCGTCCCGCCAGACTGTACTCCCCAGCTCAGAACTCTACATCGATCCCTGTCGTGACGTATCTTTTTAACCGGTGCTATGCACTCATCCGTCCTCGATAGGGGTGTTTCTCCATCACCATGTGAGACTCTTTGAGCATTGTTGAGAGTTTTCTATTTTGCCAAAAGAGGCATCTGCGACATCTTAGTCCCTCTTGTGTTTCTTCCCCCCTCCCCCCTTCTCCCGGGTGTGTTCTTTTCCCACGATCAGTACCCCCTCCCGTGCGTTGGTGCAGACCGTTTGATGGCTTTTGATTTGCACACTGGTACGACCTCATCCTCGCAAAGCCCTCCTTTCTCATCTCTTTGCTGTTTGCGTTCTTCCTTTTCTTCTTCAGCGCCGTAGAGCACGTCGAAGGATGACATGCAAGTCAAGAATCAGAGTTGCTTCTTGAGGAGCTCGACACCCCTCAGCGATAAGAGGGAGGCCAGGCCATGAGCCTGCAGATTTTCTTGTTTTGTTTGGGTTTGTTCGAGCCGTGCCTCGTCTGTTTCGATTTGTTTTCCGCCGCACCCCCCTCACAGTCTCTCTTTTCTTCGCCTCCTCTCCGGACGTTGTTTATCTTTTTCAGCGATTGTTACGAAGCCTGTAAACTCGCAGCGTTGCTACTAAGCCGAGAGCCCTTCGAGACAAATCACCACTGCCGCGGCAGAGCCATCCCGGGCATCTGGGTGCACCACAGTCCAGAATCAACAATATGCACACCGGAAGGCACTAGGCCATGCTTCCCATCATGTAAGTGGCCCTGGAAAAGAGCGTGGCATGTACTCATGCAGGCATAGGTGGCTGTGTGTCCATATTCCGTAGAGATGCGTAACGGGAAGGAAGAAAAAAGGACGATACGACGTACGGTCGATCAGTAACAGTCCGCCTCTTAAAACAATAAAATTTACTATCTGCCCGGGCAGCCCGGATGGACGCGGCGCATGGTTGAGAGAATACGGGGCTGAAAAACGAATCCACGAGACGAAGTGCGCACATTGAGTCCAGACCTTGCCCGTGCATGGCCTCTGAAAGGAAGAAAGGAACCCAAGGGGAGCGCCGAGGAGACCGCTCGGCAGTGCTCATCGGATGCAAGGAAAGAAGCACATGAAGCTATGCAATCTAGCACAGATGATTCACTTGTGATTTGGCGGCCGCCCAAAATACCACGAGAGGCATACGTCGTAGTTTCGAGCCGATGTTCTGTAGTGCTTGAGCAATCGTTGAGTTTGAGCAGCGCAGCGGGCTAAGACCTATCTAGTGAACAAGAAGCACAGCGTGACGGACAGGTTGAAAGACAAAGCAACAGCGAGGCATCCTACCCAGGCTCCTCTTGCGGTAGCAGAATCAGACGTCTAGCTGTCGACCGGATCCCTCAACCGGCCCAGAATGCACACGGCTCGCCAGCAACCCGTGTCGCCCATTGTGGCTGCCTTACTCCCTAATGACATAGGTGCAGCCCTCCGGCCCAACCCACACCTCATGGGCCCTACCCGCAGCCACATCCAGTCGCTCACCGGTGCCGTACGCAGTCTTCTTCGTGCCACCGCTAGTGTCGTCAGGGTAGGCAATGGTTAGCTGGCCGCGCAGAATGAGATGCGTAGTGAGCCCTGCGTGGGTGTGTGGCCTGTAGTAGGCGTTTCTTGCCAGTTCGGTTAGCATTTGCGCCGCAAGGCTGAGTGGAAATCAACAGGCTGGACGAGCAAGTAAGACAGGACAGAGGCAAAGACGACAAACGGGACGGGGCGGCCGAAACCAGCGATGAGCGAGTTGGGAGAAAAGGAAGGCACCAAACTTACGGCCCATTCCGTCCAGGTGAAGACTTGGCGGAAGCCCCAGGACCGTACTTCAGCCTCGCTGTCCTTTTCAGGCGTCGCCATGGCAGAGTGGCAAAGAACTTGGGGGGGAAGGGAGTTGTGATGATGGTGTGCCTTGGGCCGTCAAAGCTCACAGCCTTTCGCTGCGAAGGAGACCGGTTTGGGCAGGCACGCTACGTCATCGGTCCCTCCACGTGCAGAGGCGTGCAAGGCAGCCTCACCGACGGCTCGATCTCGCAAAGCAGACACCGACCGAATTTGACCGGGGTTCTTCTTCTTCTTTTCTTTTTTGTCTTCTTCCTCGGGCGCGGCTTATCTTGTGTCGTTTCTTACCTGCATTTTGCAACGAGCGAATGGCCAGCCTCATCCGGTCTTCGACCTTCGGCGAGGCGCAGCTGCCTTCTCGGCATCCAGGGATTGTTCCTTCCTGATTCGGTCAAATCCGTCCTCCCTGGCCGCCAAGTCCTTCTGGGCACGTGAAGCCGTGGTCCTGGCGCGCGCCCAGCCCGCCTCGACGAAGCCTGGGCCGTTCCACAGCGCCCGCTGCTGCCCTATCCCGGGCTAGCGCCAGAGCGCAGTTGCTTTGCTTCGCCCGCCGCTGTGCTTTCCTGCGTCCAGCCCTCCCTAGTGGGCTTGCTGTCCCCACATCCTGTCCATTTCAATCCAATGACGGCAGGCGCAGAACACGATGCCGCCGTCTGGTTGGCTCGCCGGGCTGGCTCGTGCAGGCAAGGCGTCGAGGCTGTGGCTTTGGGAATGCAAGCCCGACCCGGCAGACTGATGGTTTCTAAGCTGACGGAAAGAGCGACCAGGGATTTCGTCAGATAAAAGATCAAATTCTAGGAAAGTGCCGCCCCCGTTCTTTGCTTTGCACCTTCTCTCTGGTGATCGGTCCCCCTTTTGTCGGGGCGCTCTTTCTCCGCCTTCTTCAATTCGCTTCCCTTTCGTGCATCGACGTTCTTCAGCACTTTCCAGCGAGCGATCTGCATCTTCGCGGCCTCAGATCTTCGTCGACAGCCCAAGTCTTCTGCAGCCTCTCGCTGACGCCTTTTTTTGCAATTGCCGTTGCGCGTCCAACGTCCTTCGAACAAATCCGCAGTCGCCCAAACACGCCCCCAGCCGAGAGACATCCGCGCCCTCCTACGGCCCCGAAAACAAGACGGCGACGCGGCCGTGACACGCCGATTGAGCAGCTGTCTCGCGCCTCTCTGCGTTCCTCGTTTCACGGCCACAGCGGCCTAGCTGCAGACTTGACTGCACTCCCGCCCCCGGGCCGGCCCTAGAGGGGTCCGGCTCTAGTTGGCGCCAATGTGTTTCTTTGTTCGTAACCGTCCCCATTGCGTCCCGCTCTGTCGTTCAATTTCCGCCTGCTTCGAACGCGCTCCCGTTTTACTAACTCATGCGCTCATACAGCCCCGACGGCGCGGTGGCCGCCGACCAAGCTTCAAGACGTCTCACGAAGGGCATCAGCATGGCGGTCGCCATGTCATGCGCCTGCTCGTTGACACAACCACCCTCATATCCCCCACCCACAACGGCCACCACAGACGGCGACTTGCGGTGAGGACCAAGGACCTGGCCGATGCTTCCGCGGCGTACCCCAGCAGCCCCGGCATATTCCTTGGCGACGCAACCCTCGCCCGACTCGAGCACATCTTTCATGACCTCTGCGGTCGCTCGCCGACTTTTTACAAGTCCATTCCCCTGCCGGCCGTTTTGGTCGCAGCGCCGACGCTCTCCCGGGAGCGGCTGACCCGCTTTGTCGAGGACACCCAAGGCGAGACGCTGGCCATGCCACTCACGAGGGAGCGCTACAAGTTTGAGGAGTTTCTCGAGGTCTGGTGCTATCAGTACAGCTGGGACGCTGCTCGGGCACCCCTGCCTGCCGAGGTGCTCGACCTGTCGCTCCCCATCTCCCACTACTTCATCAGCAGCAGCCACAACACCTACCTGGTTGGCAACCAGCTCTCGTCGGAGGCGTCTGTTGGAGAGTATCAGAAGGTGCGAAATGCGAGATGCGTGTCTTTTCCTCAAATGCGCATGTCGCCCCAGAGCTAACCAATGACTAAAGGTTCTCGAGAATAACTGCCGCTGCATCGAGATTGATGTGTGGAACCCGCCGACCAAGGCCATCCGCCAGGCCAAGGCCGAGCCCAAGCCCCCCCAAAAGAAACTGCAGCATCGGCACTTCTCGTCCAATTCTGTTGCCACCTCCATCCATGACAGCATCGAGGCTGTCTCGAACCTTCTCACCGCGAAGCTTTCAGGGAGTCGGGCATCGAGTTTCAGCCAAAATAGTACTTCCCCACCGGCCCAGGCCGAAAAGACCGGTGCTACCGTCGCAGAGACCCAAAGCTCCACAATGTTTGATCCGTCAGCGGTTCTCTCCCGTCTCCGGGAGGAGGGTAGCACCCTTGTGGTAGACGAGGCGATTGACGACGATGATGATGACGAGCCCCAGGGTGCTCCATCGGCGTCAGATGAATCAGTATCACCTCAGACCTCCCAGGACACGTGCGAGCCAGCCATTGCCACGATTTCCGTCACCGCCCCTGGAGCTGAAGTCGCAATGCCTGCAGTGGTGCCAGACAAACTTGAAGCGTGCGGGGACGGGGAGCCTATTGTCATGCATGCGCACAACATCCTTTACAGTGACTGGACGCTGGGGACACATGTTCCTTTCCGTGATGTCTGCAGGGCAGTAGCGAAGACGGCGTTCCAGACGAATCCGCTGCCCATCATCGTCAGCCTCGAGGTGCACACCAATGCGGCCCAGCAACGTAAGATGGTCAGGATCATGAAGGAGGAGTGGGGAGACTACCTCCTCGACCAACCTTTGGAAGGAAGCAACCCACGCCTGCGACTGCCGGCGCTCTGTGAGCTTCAGAACAAGATCCTGGTCAAGGTCAAGAGGCCCTACACGCCCCGGTGGGCCTCTGCCGGCTCCAACAGTACAACAAGCTCGCAGGGCGTTAGTCTCGGGGCCTCTTTGTCCGTTGTGTCCCCTGCTGAAAGTGGCGGTGGCGGCACCTCTGGGTCGGAGGACGACGTGACGGGCAACAATGTCAAGGCAGCTGCGATTAAAAACTCGCGCATAACCGAAGAGCTTGGGAACCTGGCGATTTACACGGAAAGTCGGCATTTCAGTGGGTTTCACAACCGCGATGCAAAGCTTCCCTCGCACATCTTCAGCCTGAGTGAAACAGCAATTGAGGATCTGCACCTCAAGAATCACGAGGAGTTGTTCGCCCACAACAAAAACTACCTGATGCGAGCCTATCCAAACGCCGCCAAGCACGTCACGAGCTCCAACCCCGACCCGGCATGCTGCTGGCGGCGCGGTGTGCAGATGGCGGCTCTCAACTGGCAGAAGCTTGACAAGGCCATGATGCTGAACCACGCCATGTTTGACGGGTCCAATGGCTGGGTCCTTAAGCCTCAGGGCTATCGTGGGACACCGAGCATCACTACCTCTCACAGTGTGGCTGGGGATAGTGTCACTCTCACGGCCGCCTCGTCGAGTACGAAAATGCGCAAGACAAACTCGGCTTCGACGGTATGCCCCCTAGCAACGGCCGAGGCTACATGCACCATCGATCTCTACATCACGGTCTATGCCGGCCAGCGTGTACCCCTGCCGCCTGCTCTGCAGAAAAAGACGAAAAAGAAGACAGGGGGCGCGGGAGGTAGGCTTGCATCCACAGCGGGCGTTGTCACTGGCCGCGGACACGCTCATTTCCGCCCTGTGGTGAAGTGCGAGCTAAGCGTGGAGCGCGCGGAAGAGCGTTGCCCGGAGTCGGTGGCTTCACAGCGATCACAGGCACAGATACAGATACAGGCCGTCAAGCCGCCATGCGTGCCGTCATCCTCCTCGACGGGACGAGGCAGCGCGTTCTCGTCTTCGTTGACTGCCGGAGGAGCGCCATCGGCGACGCCTTCTGTTCAAGCAACAGCACCCGTGAAGCTTCCCGAGTCGCCACTGAAGAAAAAGACAGCAGCGGGAGAGAGCGACCATCCGGACTGGGGCGTGCGCGGGGAGATATTAAGTTTCATGAATGTCACTGGCATCGTTGAGTCGCTAAGTTTTGTGACGTACGTCTGATTTCTTCTTTTTCATCCTGTTCCTCATGTCCCCTGCCCTCCTTGTTTCTCACTATTCTCCCAATGCTCTCTACCTGTGCTAACTCTCATGCTGCCTAGATTCTGTGTTGAGGACGAAGCTTCCAAGAACGCCCAAGAGCGGGCTAAACAAGCTCTTGGACGCAACGATACGCTGGCCGGCTGGGCTTGCATACGGCTCGATCGGCTGCGGCCAGGGTACCGCTTTGTGAGCTTGATGGACGCTCGTGGAAATCCCACAGAGGGCAAGCTGCTGGTACGGATCGAGAAGCTCGTGCGATAGAACACATGAGCTCCATTGTTTCCCCTTCTCCGCTTCGGCAACAAAAGGGTTGCAGGCAGGAACTGCACCCCGTCTGCGTCCGCGCCTTGAGGTGGACAATCTGTGTTTTTTTTGGCTTTCTTGTTTTCATGTGTTTCTCACATCCAGCGTGGTTCCTGGACATATACCTTTTGGTGCAAAAAATAAGAGTCTGGCGTATTTTCTTGTTTCTTCTCCTAATCTTCTTTTGTATTCCTCAGCACCGACACTTGTTTGCTTTTCATATTCTTGGGGTTGGTCACACGGACCAAAGCTTTGTCTCGCACACACACATTCACAGACCCTCTTTCTCGATATAACAAATGAGATTTCGTTTGGCTTCTTATGTTTTAGCGCTCTGGGAGTTGTTTGTGTTTTTTTAAGCATCCCATATTTTGTTGACAGACGGGCTGGTGCAGACAACCCCCTTGATCGTAACCACCCCCCCTTATCCCCGTTCTCTCCTTCCATCCTTTGACAGTCGAAGGCTCGTCAAAACACATTTTTGAAGCAGGATCTACACTGGCCGTGACACGCAACCCGAGTTAGCCCCAGGCAGTAGTGTGGTTCTGCGATGTGCTGGTCCGCAAAGAAGGGGGTGCAACGGGCGCGAGCGTTGCGTTGAGCCGTTTTGGTCTGGGGTTGCGCACGATACTTCAATAATAAATAAAAAGGAGGGGAGGCATTCTCGCCTCCCCTCCTTTTACCCCCCTACACGATGAACAGTTTTCGTCCGCCCTCGTCCCCCCGTCCCCTCTCCTTACATGTTTTGAGGAAAACGGTACCCTTTCTCACTCTTTAGCATTGTATTGCCTCCTAGCTCCAAACAGAGGCGGGTTTTTCTCTCGTGGCACGTTGCTGATATTATCTTCTTCTTCTTCTCCTTCCCCTCCACCTCTCTCCCCCTCTCGCCATCTCTTTAGGGCGTAAAAAATAGTGACACATCACAAAAATGGCCGGCGCAGCGGTTCCGCTCGCTGAGAGTCTGGTGCTGTGATATTACGAGTACTCCGTTGGCCACCCCCCCCCCCCAGCTCTCTTGCTGCGTCTTTCTATGCCTGACTTGTCTCGGAGAGGATAGTTCATGTCTGACCACTGAGACCGCTGATATTTCCCTCCCTGTTCTTTTTTTTGCTTCCCCCTCCCCCTTTTTTATAATTTATTTTCCCTAAAGTATCACACAATGGCACTATGTCTTAACATGAGCTGTTATAGGAGCGGGTGGATGAGCGAGGGAGGAGAGGGTGAGATGGGGGAAGTTACGGCTTCACCAGGTCTAGGATGCGTCTTTTTTTGTTTGTGTTTTGCTTGGTCTCCTTCTGCACCAACTGTTCCGAGTCCTTTGTGTTTCAGCGTCTGCATTGCACATTTCCACCAGGGTGTGTATGTGTGTTTCTTTCTTCCTTATTTAATGACGTGTTCCTTTTTTGCTTTTATTGCTTTACTTGGACGTCCTGGTTTTGTGGTGCCATCACAAAAATGGCGACCCATCTCGAGATGGCAACCATCTCGACACGTCGACAACTAAGAACAACAGACAAAAGGAACCGTCCGCTGTTGCAATTGGTCTTTACGGGCGAATCGGCTCTGGTCCCAGTGGAGAGAGGGACAGAACATGCTTAAATTCAATGACGCCTTACCCAACCTCTGCCCTTTGTCGGGTTTCCCCCTTTCCACCCCCCCTTACGAGCTTGGAGGAAGGACAAGACCAAGATGAAGAAGGGAGATTACCGCGGCCCCGGGAACGGGAAGCGCTGGACAGGAAGGGGCAGAAGAAGTCAAAAAAAGGTTGGCGTTAGGGGGCTACACGTTCATTTCACACGACAGCGTAGGAGAGGAGGGTTACATTAAAGAGAAAGAGAGGGAAAGAGTAGGAGACAGAGAGAGAAAAGGAAAGACATAAATGGGGGGGCGGCGAGGCGGGCTTTCCTGCCGTCCGTTCCGTTATCAGAGAGCAGAAGGAGTATGACTTTGTACTTTATATGCTGCTCCGTCCTACAATATACAGAGTACATCTCTCACATAAGATACACTTCACTCGACTATTGGAACGGTTGGGGGCAGCAGCTGGAGGGATGAACGTACATATCTCACTCAGCTCTGCTTGTCGTCCGAGCCTGCTTTTCATTGCTTTGGTGCGAGCATGGGTGTGCCCAATCAAGGTGTCCGGAGCAAGACGACCAAGAAAGGAAAAAGGCGCCTAGACGAAGGACGGAGCACCTGAAAAGAGAGAGAGGGGACGTCCCCTGGTTGCATTTCTCTGCATTTCTTCTTTCCCCGCTCTCCTCCGCCCCTCCCATTTTTATGTACACGCCGATGGTGTAGCGACCTCGAGGGGAGGAGGAAAGGGGAGGGGGGGCCGTCCGGGGCTTGGCTTGGCTGAGACACACCGTCTGCCTGGGGTTGAGGTGGAGGGAGAAAGTCAATAACGGCATGCCGCTTTGGGAATGTGGTGATGCTGATCTGTAGGAAGTTCATGATTCTCGTATTCCTTCGTAGTCTCTTGTCTCTTTTTTTTTTTGGTATCTCACTTGTTTTGTTTCTTTTTCCTTTGCCCCCCTTGCTTCACTTCGTCTCCCCATGCCCTCGTCTGACACGGATGCCCCTGTTTGTTCGCCTCTTGGAAAGGCGTGCTCGTGTCCGGCAGAGGTCGGTCCTGCTGCTGCTGTCGTCGCCGTCGCTATCACCGTTTCGCCGGGTTGCCTCTTTCAGCTTCTCGCCGAAGCCTTTCTTCTTCTTTTTCTTTGCTTTTCCTGCTTTCTTTTCTTTTTTCTTTTTTCTTTTTCAGCCAGTCTCTTTTGTTCTAGGCTACCGGCTAGACATCTCTTCTGCCAGACCAGGCCCAGCACACACATGCATGCGCTCCCCCTGTCCCTGCGGACGGGCGGGCCTCGCACGCTGGACCCCGAGAAAAAGGGGAGCGCTTTGGGCGGCAGACAGAAGAAATGCAGGGGAGAGAGGAGAAGAGACCAATCCCAACGGGCTTGAACGGAAGGCAGAACTTCTGGCTGGGTGTGCATGCGCATAATCAAAGGGCCCACACCACAACCAAAGCACGACCAAAGCACATTCAACCATGGCCAATCACGGCCAACCACGGCCGACCACAAAACAAGCCTATTCCTGTCGTTGGCCTCGTAAAGCAGTCGTACTTTTTTTATTTTGCAGATAACAGATGAGTCTCGCGTCGACATGCCAGAAAAGGCGCGAGAGACAAAAGAGTTTCGCCAGTGTCGCCGAGTTAAGGGAAAGTATTTCTTGTCTCAGAACGCCCTCCTTGTCTTGCCTTTGTGTCTTCCCTGTCATCCTCCCTCGACCTCCTCCTCCCCCACCTCCCTGGGGTGGCATTTGTACTCGTACGCCATAGCTTCCTTTCTCCGTTGCTTCGTTTCTACGTACTCGTTTCTACCTACTCGTCTCTCCTCCGTAGTTCGTCTCGCCAGGAACTTGCCCAGAGCAAGACCAGAAGACAGGCCAGAAGAAAGAGGGAAAAGAGGGGGGGGGACCGCGGAAATGAATCATGGCGTGGACGGAATAGGGGCAGTCTGAACGATGGGACGGACTGGTGGTATTAGGACGAAAGCAGAGACAGCAAGCGACAAGAGAGGTGTGAGTGGAAAGGTGAGGGTCATCGCGAGAGCGAGGCGGAGAGAGGGGGCGAGAGAAAGTGACAACTCACATTCGAGTCGTTGCGTGCGGCAGAGAGGAGAGGCTGGGCAGAGCAAAAGAACGCAAGACAACCGCCCAGGAAACCCTGCACGGAGAATGTTGCAGGACGGCGTTCGTACCGCAGACGCAGCTAGTAGATGGCACTTGGTCTCTTCCAGCACGCACAGCTCTCCACCTTCCGCACTGCCCTGCGAGGGAAGCGAGCGATGAAAAGCGAGCGACAAAGCGGATAGGCGTGATCGTCGGTGCGGATGGGGGATCCTACGAGAACGGGTACGGAGTACATACGGAGAAGGCATATGTACGGAGAAAGCTCCATCGGCGATGGCGAGCGCTGCGGGTTGTTTTCCATCCATTCATCCTTTTCCTGTCTCTTTTTCTTTCGTCTCTTTCGTTCATCGTTCATCTCCCTCCCCCTTAATTTCACCCTCTTTCATCTTAGGTCCGAATTTGTATATTATCTCCCAGGTCAACGGGGTACATATGTAGTATGTCTTTGTATATATCTTGCATGGGGGTGTACGTTTATGTCTAATGCACATGTAATGACAATACGACGAGCTCCGTCTTGCTCGGGCGCTCCCTATTTTAAACCCCGACGGGGAGAAGCGATCAGCCGCACGTTCCCATGTGGTCGCCGGTGCCCTGGAAAGGGGAGAGGGAAAGGGAAAAACTACCACGGCAGCCGATCACAGCACAGTTCTGGACTGGCGTCTGCCAACTCGAAACAACCAACCAATCCTCGCCGCGCCTCGCCTCCTCTGCTTGACTCCCTGCCAAGAGTCGCGTTCTCACTCGTTTCTCGGCTCTCTTTTCACGGGCGCTAACAGCGACTTTTTCAAAAAAATCAAAAAAATAAAATAAGGGAAAACGAGGTCAACCAACAAGGAAGCCAAAAAGACAAAGAAACGACACCACCCAATGCTTGTTATCGCCCGCCCGTCTTTACACCAGGCGGGCCTTACTCCGTAGATGGCCCCCGAGAGGGCACGGATGGGGGATGCTAGCCTCTTTTCCTCCAAGTCGAAAATGTCAACATTGTGTCGGGCTATCCTTGGCCGCTCTCCACCCCCCCCCCCCCTCCCCGGTCACCTCCACCTCCACCTCCACCCTCCCGACGACACACGCCGCACGACGTATTATTCCGTGTGTTCCGCCAACTGCCAGGATCCTCTGTACGCAGTCTGTCCCTGGCAGCATTGCTCCCGCACCCCTTGATGACGTTGGGTGCAACCGCGGCGTTGATAGCCAACGTGTGAACGACGTGTCGCTACGTCGTATGCCCTCTTTCTTTGTTTCCTTGGACTAGGACTGGGATTCGGGAGAGCCGGCACGGCTCCGCCCTGGCGCCGTGACCTATGTTTACTGAGATGTATTTAAGCGAGGTAACAGTGATTTCAATCCCTGTCCCTGGTCCATGTCCCATCATCAATCGCTCATCGCCCGTCGTCCATCTGCGCCACCCGCGGTTGGGTTTCGACGTTTCTGTCGGTAGCCTCTTATTTTGCAAATGTCACGTCGACGAGCATATATGCGTCCTCCTGCATAGTGCTTTTTGTCCTCGGCTGTATTCCGATGTGGCCCTTTTCCCCCAGCGAGCCTTTCCCTTCTCATGCTGCGTGGCCGAATCCCCACTCCCGGAACGACTTGGTCTGCTTCCTAGCCTCTTTTTGGCTCTTTTTTGGTGCACTGATACGCGGGCTGCGCTGGGAGGATACGCCTACACAAGTACTAACCCAGAGCTGAGGAAGAGGGAGGGGGGCGTTAACTGGTCGGTGATTGGGTGGAGGACAAGAATGAGAAGGGCCTGAGAGTCCAAAAAGAGAGAGAGATGCGAGGGCGGAGAGGGGAAAGAGACAGGAGAGGAGAGGCTTGCTGAAAGGGATGGTGTGCTGACTCTGAATGGACGCAGGAGACATACACCGGTGAGCTCAGGCTGTGGGGCGGGGAGAAACAGACCGGGGCTCTCCTTTTTCACTTTGTCTCTTTTTTTTGATTTTTCTTCTCTTAATATTTGGGGCCCATCCTTCTTCTCCTTCTTGACTCTCTTCTTGACTCTCATTTGCTCTTTGACAGTCTTTCTCCTCATCTCCCCCTCTCCGCCCCTTGTCACTCACCGGTTGAAGGTCGAGTTCCGTATCATGACCAATACAGAGAGGGTATGGCGGACGGGAGAAGAGGGAGGGGGGCGCAGAGGGTTTTGGCCGTTCTTTTCTCTTTGCTTTCGTCCCATTCTTGTCTTGTGATTCCCCGTCCCCTGATCCTTGCTTGGTTTCAGTTCTCTTCTCTTTTTTTTTCTTTTTTTTTGTGTGTGTGTGTGTGTGTGTGTGAAAGGAGACAGCCGCGTTGGCCGCGGCGACCGAACTAAGCAAAAAAGGCAATCCAAGACGGGATACAGCCCTCCAGAGTAATTGCGTTACAGCATCTGACTCGTGAGGATGTCTTAGTTTCAGTCTACAAGTACGACCTAACATGCGTCGTATTGCTTTGTAGTTGTGCTTAGACCTTCCGTTATCCCGACCCAGATAACCGTTCTCTCTACTCCATAGCTGGGGAAGCGCACGCTGCAAGAGGCGGAGGTGGACTGGCCGTTCGATCCCGCCATGTTTTTGCTCTGTCTGGCAGCCTAAAAAATCAAAGTAAGATATTACGACGTAGAGGGTAGGATTGATCGGGGAGAAAAAAAATAAGGAGCTAGCTGAGGGCATGACAGAGAGCTGAGGGGGGAGAGGGAAATAGTAGCAAGATGCTGTACAGGGAGGGACCCCTTCTCCCTCTATCTTTCTTTGCACCCCTTCTTTATTGTCAGCTCCACAGCCCAGCAAGGGTCTGGCGTCCCAGCCGTGTGTTTCCCACTGGCCTTTGGCGGCAGATTAGGCGAGAAGGATTGTCACGTAGTTTTGGTTTTGCTTTCTTTCCGCGAGATACGCATGGGATAACGGAGGACTCGTTTACTTGTTTCCGTTTAGTGAGGGCGAGTGCCGTGCTTGGAAGTTGATTTAATAACGCACAAGTGGGGGAAAGGGGGGGGGGGGGGGGGGGGGTCGGTCATGTACGACGTATCTTACAATAGGATTGTTCCTCAATAAATGGAGGGCTGAAAAAAAGACCGCGGAGTTATACTCTGTATCACGACGAGCTCGGCGTGGTTGGCATCAAAGCTGAAAAGCGAGGAAGAGGCAGGGGTGCCGGGGAATGAGGGGGGAGGAAAGAGGAAAGAAACCATACGAAAGAGAAAAGGGGGTGCTAAGAAGGGGGGGCTTGCCGGGGTCTTTGCGATCAGCAGCTTGCAGCCTGCAGCCAGCAGCGGCCTGCAGAATCGGAGTGGCGAGAAGGAGAAGAGGAGATGCCGAAGAAAAGAAAAGAAAAAAAGAAGAAAAGAAAAGAAAAAGCGGTGTCCAGAACTCCCGGAGCACCAGCCTATCAGCGACCCCAGATGGCCTGTGGGGCAGAGGACGAGAAATGAAGACAGAAAGGACATGGAGAGAACACAGTGAACAAGAGATAGAGAGGCCGAAAGAAAGACCATGCGGGCGGGACGGGAGGTGGCTGTGTGGGCATACAATACGAGTCTACGAGTAGTAATAATAGACGACGTCCACAAACCTTTGTGTGCTGAGCCTATCCCGTAGTTGATCGGGAGGGATCGCGGAACAGAATTTGGGTGCGAGACCAAGGTGGAGGAGAAGCATAAATCGGGCAACGGGGAAGGATGACGACCCGGGGGAAAAGGGGGGGCATAATATCTACGGGGTTGACGTCGTTTCTTTCTTTTCTAGTTTTCGGCTCTCTTGTCTTTTCTTTCTTTTTCTCTTTCTTCTTCTTCTTCTTCTTCTTCTTCTTCTTCGCAAGTTTGCCTTCTCTCTCTTCTCAGCCTCCGGCTGTCGACCCTCTCGTTCTTCACCATCCGAGCGAGAGAAGAGAATCCTCAGACATCAGCAACCCCATAAACAAAATACGAAATACAGAACACAAGATTATTGCTCGAGAGAGGAAAAGGCGCCGCATGCCGGTGCTAAAGTAGCGTAGGAGGAGGAGGGGGGGTGGGGGGGCCGTAGTGTTCGGCGAGCTTAACAGCTCGGAGAAGGCCGTATGGCGTAGCGATATCCGGCCAAAAAAGAAGAAAAAAAACCCCTCCGCAAGGCCTAACATCCTTGTCAGTCTGTTGCACCGGAGACACAACCAGGTCGGGAAACAACGGTAGACAGGACAGGATGGCATTGCGGCTACGTGGAGGACGAGGCGAAAGTGAATGACCTGCTGTTCCATAGAAAGGGGAAAGGGGGGGAAACAAACAAACAGGGACGGAACGCGAATGCCTTCCTTCCACAGCAGCATCCCACTTCGGAAAGAAACTTTGCTATATCGACGTGCCTGGCCTGTCCAGTGTTTTTACCCTGTACGACGTTAGACACGACGTCTGGACGGGGCCTGCTTATATGTGGCCGTCACGTGCTTTTCGAGGAACGAGGCTTTCTATTTTCTCTTCATCTTTTTTGTTCTCTTCTTCGTGTTGTCACTCGGACTCCTTCCTCTCCATCTCAACCCCTCTTTTTTTTCTCCTCTCTCTCATACAGCCCCCCTCACAGCCCCCCCCCACGCCGTCCTGCCCCTGTCCTTGACCAGCTCATCTGCCACATGTTACATGCCACCACACGCCACCACATACCATCACATACCATCACATACCGTCACATACCATTGCATTCCATCCATCACACGTCATCCCCTTTCAATTTCCCGCCGGCCTCGGCTCTCTCTTCTCTCCTGCCCCCTTATTTGCCATCCTAGCCCTGCGACAGGCCGGTGCTGCCCAGGGGTGGGGGACGAACGCAAGATCCCATGCAGCGGCAGGCAAAAGACAGGAAAGGAGATAGAAAGAGGAGGTGGAGAGAAGAAGAATACTCACTCGTAGCTCAACTGTAGACACCCTAGCCCAGCCACTGCCGGTTCTCCTGCGAACGAGCAAGCAAACAAACCAACAAACCAACAAACAACAAGCAAACAGGGCATGGCCTCTTCCGTCACTGTTGGTTCGTTGTGGTGACAAACGAAAAAGAGCGGTGCGTCCCCCCCCCCCTTCGTTCTTATCCCATCTTCTTCCCTGGTTTGCTCCTCTCTCATACCCAGAACCACACAACCACCATGTCTGGCTCCCGCCCACGCAAACAACCAAGCGAAAAAAGTGGACCAGGGCCCAGGCTGGCCCGCCGTCGCTCGCCGAAAATCCACTGCTATGGGATCGGAGAGGCAGCAGGGCTGGTGGTGCTAGGCGTTGTGCTTTGGGGGGGGGGGGAGGGGGGGCCGCAAGGCGGTTTTTCCAGGGGGTTGTTTGAAATGCATGCGACGCAAGAAACCACGTACGACGCTCTGCGTTCGACGTGTGTGTTTACCTTGGGGGAGAGACAATACACCGTCGAATAACACAATATTGCAGGGGGCACTGTTATCATATTAGGACCGGAGTTTACTCCGTATAGGTGAGAGACAGCGTGCCTCTCCGGAGTACTAATCATGGCCAGGCCCAGGGAAGAAAGCCCCCCTTGTTTTATTTTGTTATTTTTTTTGTGCTGTTTTGTTTTCTTCTACCTTCGTCCGTTCTTCCGCTTTCTTCCTCTCCCATCACGACTAGTCTAGCTGTCACCAGCCCCCCCAAAAGCTTCTTGAGCAACTCCTGGCCAAACAGAAACAGAGACGACATCAGATGGAAATGACGAGACTGGGGTGGGGATAAAGACACCGAAGAAGAAATTCTCGTAAACAGGAAACAGGAAACAAAAACGCCAAACAACAAACGAGCTACCCTTCGGACCCCCTCCCCCCCAACAGTGATCATCATCTTCATCCCTTTCCGAGCCCGTTCGTCTGGGAAGCAAGTCCACTCGGTCCACGGGCGGGTCTCGCGGCGTTCGTTTTTTGTCGTATCTTTTTTCCCTCGTCCCCCCCCTTTTTTTTTTCTCTCGTGGCAATTGGACACCGAAGAGATAACGAGGGATAGGTTTTGGGGGCCCTGCGGCAGCAGCGGAGCGGGCCTGTTTCAAGCCTTGTAATGAGGATGTGCTTGGTGGTGCGTTTCGGGATGTCTTTCCGCCCTTTTGGTGTTCTCTGGCGTCCCGTGATGGCAACGCCTGGAGATCTGCCCCATGGGCGCTGCCGCCGATCAATGCTTGGAACGGAATTACGGAAAAGAAGAAGGAAGGATGGAAGCAACCTTGAAGACGGTGGGGGGGGGGGCATACCCCTTCGACTCCAGCTCCTACGACGACGTTCAAGCACACGAGGACGAGTCCCCCGTTCCATTACACCGCGCTGTCCCTACGAGGGCATATCAATACTCTGTACGGGGTATGCGTAAACATCAAGGTAGCCTCCCCCCCCCTGCCCTCGCTCCACTGTGGGCTCGTCGTGGCGGGCCTGTCGATCCCTCGCCTCGCATCACCTCGTCTCGCCCATTTACGTTTTTGGGGGGGTCTGGGCCTGCCGACTGGTCGCCGCGTGCAGCTTCAGTCGGTCCTGGTCCCGTTTCTGTCCTTCCATCTTCCTCTTGTCTATCCCATAGGCACGAGCCCTGCCCGGTCGTCTCCAATAAGACAGAGAGTGTAGAAACTATGGGATTATGTACAAGATACGTCGCATACATCGTAATACATCGTATGGTTGCTAGTTGCCAGTATTCTCCTTTTCCCACTCCCACCTTCCATCTTCGCCGTCCTCCTTAGTGTCGTCCACCTGTGTCCTCTAGCTGACGCTAATAGCATGGGGCTCGATCTCAGCTAGAGACAAAAAGAAGACACCCGCCACCCTCCTCCTCTTCGTCCTCCACCCCCCCCCCCCCCCTCCACCCCCCCTACCCCCCCGAAGAATCCCAGTAGCAAATCCCATCCCAGTTCCAATGGCATCCCAGGCTAAGACAAGATAGACTGGCCCCCCCTCCCTTCCTAAGCTCGATCCCAGCTCACGCACTCTCGCCAAATTAGTGGCATTAGTGCTAGACAAGGGGGGAGGGCAAGGGCAGGCATTGAGAGCAGGCAGGCAAAGGTCAATGGCTGGGCTTTCACAGAGCTGCTCGTTTGTAAAGCTGTCGTTGCCGTCTGTCTCTCGGGGACCACCACCGCCTCCTCCTCTTCGATCAGCTTCCTTCTCTCCTCCCTTCTCCCTTGCACCCCTTGTCTTTTCGGGGTCCACGAAACGCCTGCGTATCTTACCCTTCTCCGTATCTCTGGACACACCACAACGCCTTGTCCCGCCATGGTCTTAGGTTGTTTTTGTGGTCTCTCCCTCCCTCATCCCTCCCCTCTTCCTCAGTCCCCGAGGCTAGTGCGGGCTCTACGGAGTAGTCGTAGACGAAGCGGCTGAAAGTAGAAACGGAAAGAGGGGAGGGCGGAAGATAGAGGGATGGCGAGACAAAAAGAACAGGATGTGAACAAACTACGAGTTCGCCAGGGAGGTTCCTTGTTGTCAAGGGAGAAAGGGGGATGGCGAACAAAGAGAGCAGACGGAATCGACAGCCAAGTTGTTCTTCTTTTAGGGGTAAAGGGGAGTTGTGTTGCTTTTGCTTTCACCTGAGTACTCCGGAGCTTGTCGGTCCTTTTTCCCCTTGTATCCCGGCAAGGGGGATCCAACGTTGCGGCACTGGGATTTTGGTTCGAAAGGGACGTCGGAGAAGGGGTGGGGAGGGGGTCAAAAAAAGAAAAGAAAATAGAATAAAAGAGGAAGAGGAAAAAGAAAAGCCGAATATAGAGACAAAAAAGTTTCAGCTCTTTTTTTTTGGGGGGGGGGGGGGGGGAGAGAGAGAGAAGGGGGGGTTAACAACCCTCGCACTCCCCCATGATCCCATCAAATTCCTAACCCATTCATCCCCACATCGACACAAGCCCAGCGGGCAGAAAAGAACAACAAAAGAATAAGAAGAACAGGACAACCCCCGCTACAAGGCGACAAAAAAAAAAGGGCAAAAGGTGTCGAGCCTACAAACAGCAAGACAGGGAAAGGCACACAGCCCAAAGGGCCCATCCTTCTTCCTTTCTGCTTCGTCTTTTCATCAACTCCTGTGGTTCTTCTTCCCCCCCGCCCTCGGCCAAATCCGTTTGTTTGTCTCTGTTCCTCCTCCGCCTCCTGGTTCGGTTTCTCGGTGTGCCCCCCCCTTTTTTCGGCCCCATCTTGACTGCCTTTTTTCTTTCCTTTTTCGTTTCTTTTTTCTTTTTCTTCGGTTCTTTTCTTATTCCTCCCCCCCTTCTACTCTCCCCTTCTTCTTCTTTCTCTTTTTACCCTGCTCTCTCACACTCCTCCCTCCTTCTTCACCGTTTGACACGCCCCCCCCCCTAAAAAGACCTCCGTCCGTCGAACCTGTCGTCTACTCCGTACTCCGTACTTTTTTTTTTTTTTTTTACATTTCTTTTCACGATACGAACACAGCCAGTGCTCGACTGCTGCAACCACCCACACGGCCATACGGCCATTCGGCCACACAACCAACGCAACCACACAGCCACAACCTATCTCTCTCCCGCTGTCCGTCGTCTTCCTCTCTCCTCCCGTTCGCCACTCGCCGTCCATCGTTTGATCGTTGGCCAGACCGCTCAGCTTTGTCTCGTCCCGGCGCGTGCTGCGTTGTCTCCCAGTGGTCGTTTCCTTTCTTTTTCATCTCTTTTTTTCCTCTTTCTTTTCTTTTTCGTGCTCTCTATTATTCTCTCCGGTTCCGCTTTGTCTCGTTCTGTCCGTGTTGCAGACCTTGGCTGCGTCCGATTCGGCCATCCCGTCTATTATCTATATTTTTTGTCTTTTCACTCTTATACACCCTCCTGACTCTTTTCATAAACTCATTTTATCACTTTCTTTTTTCCCTTCCCTACTTTTTCTTTGTTTCCTTTTTCCCTCTCCCTCCCTCCCTCCCTCCCGCCCGCACACTCTCGGGTTTGTTTGATTTTGTGCCATCGTTTGTTTGGCTCATCTTCTTTCCGTGCCGCGCCCGTTCACTTACGGCAAGACGGAGAAAAGAATAGAAGAAGAAAAAAACCCAAAGGGCCTTGTACCCGCTTGCGGTGTCCCCCGTCTCTCGGTCTCTCACGTTTTAATTCTTTCTTCTGTCTCCCCCCATCTATCCCGTTGTCCCCTCTCCCTACGTCCCTCTGGTCGCTCATATACACACGCACTCTCTCCCTCTCTTTTCCATTCCACAAGTCTCGTACTCTGTGAGCGGATGACATCTTGTTGCAAACTCTTTCCTACGCACCCCCCCCCCCCCCACCAAACACACAACATACAACACACAGCCGTCTCCGTTCCTCTCGTCCCCCTATCGTTCTCTTTTATCATTTTTCTTGTCTAGCCATGGATGCCTGCCCCCTGAGTATAAAGGCTCGAGCTGCTGCCCTTGCTTCTTCTCCTTCCATGTTCTTTTTCTTCCCAGATCACCAGCATCTGGATTATCAGTAACCTCTCCCATCCTCTTCATCCTCCTTCCCTATCTTCTTCTTGCCTCTCTTCCACTCACACTTCTTACTTCACCACCACCATCGTCACCACCATCATCACTGCTTCTCTTCGTCACATTTCTCAACTTTCTTTGACCAGCTTCCTCTGCAACGCAGGGACTATATGCTTGTTGCCCACCACCGCCACCACCACCACCACCACCAGAAAAGACAGCTGCAGACCTTCTTCTTCCCTTCTTTGCTCCTCCCACCCTCTGAACAGTCTCAGCAGCAGCAGCAACAACAACAATAACAGCAGCAGCAGCAATAACAACCACCACCACTACCACCACCATCAAGCCCTCTCGTTCCATCTCCAGACTTTGCCATGATGGGCCGCACACAGACCCCGCGCTCTGCCGCCGCTGGTGCTGCCACCGGCGTCGTTGGGATGTCCTTTGCAGCTGACGAGGAGACACTCGCCCCTGGTTACCCTGTTGCTCCGTTTGACGACAGCAGCGACTCGGACGACGACGACTGCTCCTATGCCTACGCATACCCCGACGCCTCTGGCTCGCAAATCTTGCCGCAACCGCGCTTCTGCATCCCGTCCGGGGGCGGCGAGGGCATCCGCACCGTTCCGGTTGGTCCACTCTCTCTTTCTGCCTCTCTGTTTTCCTCCTTTCCTTCTTTCCTCCGCCTCCCTTCTCGTCTCTAACCGACCAACAGTTGCCCGGCGTCCGCTGTCCTAAATGCGCCAAGGATGGCAAAGAGGTCTGGGTGATACAGGGCCGGGCCTGCGGCTACTGCGGCACTGCGTGTATCTAAGAGGGGAGCAAGAGGGGTGAGCGGAAAAAGTACGGAATCTATGGATCTGTGATTCTTTGGTTTTCTTCACTTTCCCTCTCCCCTTCCTCTCCTCACAGATTACCCCTACGTCTCACGTTCTTTTAAGTTTTATCTGTTTTTCCTCCCGCTTTTCTCTATGCTGTTTCAGTCTTCATTTCTTCTTTCTCTTCTCGCAGGTTTTCCTATCATACTTTTTATTGCCCCTTTTCCGTTTTGTTTATGTTTTTATTTGCCCCTTTCTGCTATATTTGGGTTTCTTTAATCTTTCTTTTTTTTTTACATTCCCCCCTCCTCGTTGGATGCCCATCGCCGAACCAAGGAAGAGAAGAAGGGAGGCCGAGAAGGCAGAAGAGGAAAGCAGCAGAAATGGCCAGGTGCCTGACCGCATGGCACGGATTAGTCAGGGAGGGCGCAACACAAACGGCATCAATGAGGAGGCAAGAGGGCGAGGCAAGCAGGACCGGCGTCACCAAAAAAATAAACATGTTACACGTTGGGGGGGGGGGGGGGGGGAGAAAACGGCGCTTTGGAAGCTGGACTAATAATTTTTGAAGAGTTGGTTTCGTTTTTATATTTGTTTTATCATGGCTCTTTTCATATAAATTTACCTTTCTATTCACTTTATTCTCTGCCTGTCTCCTCGGCTCTGGACGGGAACAAAAAGGACGAAAAAAAAACGTTTACAGCGACGCCCAACCTCTTTCTTTTCCACGTCGTCTTTATATCCCTTCCTGATAATGGGTCAGCAGGACAGCTATCCGAGGAGAAGCCAGGGAGATACCGGAACTTGCCTATTAAAGAATCGATAAACAAGAGCGCTAGTAAACAATAAAAATGCACAAGACGGTACACAGATAGCCAAACAGAGGGGTGACAAACGTGTCGTCGACGCCCCCCCTTTCTCCTTCTGATCCCAATATTTTAAACTTGAGACCCAGCGTGGCACGCCTTCCCCTGTGCTCTCATGCCCCCCTCTATCATGCTCCTGTGTGCTCCGATTATACGCCTTGTGCTCTCATTTGTGCATGTGTGCTTCCCGTATCGTTTTATTCTTTCTTTTCCTGTGTGCTATGCGTTGTCCCGCTGTCCTGCGTTCTCTTCTTCACAGTCTCTCTGGGAAGAACACAAAGAGCAAACACGCCCCAGCCAGCGTTTCCTGCTCGAGGATCTGTGCTGCTATGCTGTGCTGTACTTCTCTACTCCCCCGTTTCTCTGTGTTTACGGATCTCTAGGATTCCGATCGTATGAGAAAGATGGTAGCGTGTCGAAGAAGAAGAGAACCTATGACCACGTCGAAGGAAGAGAACACTGTCCCCCCAGAGAAATCACTCTCAAAACAGAGAAATGAGCGGCACAAGACAACAGACCAGGCCACGCAATCCCCTTCTCCCCTGCAGTATTCCTCTGCTTGTGCCTCATCTTGGTCGCGCCCCATGGCCATTGGCTTATGGACTAAGAGGGTGGCCTATGCTGGAGTTCTTCAATCTCCTTTTTCTCTCCCCCCCCGCCACCTCTACACCGATATGGTTACAGAGCATTGGCTTAGCCGGCAGTTGTCCTTTTCTTGTGCGCCCCACAGACAAGGACGAGCGGGTGCCGGGCCGGGTGGCAGGAAAGGAAGACAAAAAGAGAAAAAAGACAGACGAGACAAGCGGAGAGAGCACCGGATCCATGACAACCTGACAGCCGTCAGGTCCAGGACTGGGCCAACGCGGCCCTGGCCCTATGAACATGTAGTATGGGATGTGTTCTTCGTGTCACGGTCGCACAGTCCTTTCTCCCGAGCTTCTGCAGCTGTCTCACGCTCTGTGTTTTCTGTCTATCTATTTTTCTCTGTATCCTGTTACTCAATATTCAATAGGTAGGGGCCTGATAGTGGCGACCGGTCGTGCAACGCTGGAAAGGGGCTCCGGTTTGCGAGAAGGGTGGTAGGGGCTGTTTCCGTGTTTCTGTCCCTTTTCTCTCCTTTTCTCATTTCTTGCCTTGTCTCCCTGTCAACACATGGCATGCCTGCAACGAGGACGAGCCGTGGAGAGGGACAATATACACACGCAACAAAGGCAATTGCCGTAGCTGTGCCGGGATGGGCTGATGTTGACAGCACCGGACTGACGCGCGCGGGGAGAGACGGGCTACACGATGCACCACCCTCCCACACAACTCTCCAGTGACCAAGGCCCAAGGCATGGTAGTATCGCATACGGTCGATCCTGCAGGCTCTGCAGTCAGCACACAAGCACGCCGAATCTGGCATACGGGGGCAACGCAGGGAAGCTGTTTCCAGGAGGGGAGTAGGAAGGGGGGGAAGACACACTGCGGCCAGCCACGGAGACCGCTTTTGTTTACGCAAGCCTATCTTTTTGCTACACGTTCTCTCTGTTCCGCCCTCGTATTCATCATTTAGAGTTGTGCTGCGGTAGGGTGTATTTTTTCATTGTTTTGTCTTGTGCGTCTTTCTGGATACGCCCGTCTTCCGATGTTCGGCGAGTCTTTCCTTTCCTTTTCTATTCCCCCCCCTTTTTGATTGCCAATTTTCTCTATTTCTTCCTGTTTACTCTCCCTCCTTCACGTCGCATCTCACTTTTATATATTGCCCTTCCACAGCTTATGACACTCCGTTTTTACCATTTTCTTTTCTTCCTCCCCCCCCCCTCCCGCCACCCCCTTCCACGCCTCAACCGACGTCTTGTCTCCTCCAACACGCTTCACCCCCTTGCCGGCCCGGCCAGCTTCCGCTGCCGTGCAATGTGTCAGATGAACGAGCGAGAACATAACACGCAGCACACATCACACAGCACACCTTTTGTTTATCGTCACACCGGCGCACTTTGACTGGGCCGCTTTTGTAGGCTGCTCGCGAGACGATCCAAAAGGGTGGACGCGTTGACGGCACAGACGACGCAGCCGACTCAGGCAGAGCAGGCAGTGTAGGGACACAGGACGATACGCGAGACGATGTAAAGTAAACAACACTGTCTATGCGTCTGTCTTCGTCTCGCAAGATGCTGTAGAATGCTAACTCGGAGAATTTCAACCTTAAGAGGGGGAAAGTGTAAAAAGAAAAGAAAAGAAAAACACCAGCAACCCCCACCCGTTCGACAATAAACCGCCCCTCCATCTCTTATTGCTTCGTGCCACCAACACTAGGCGACGTGCAGAGAAAGCCCCCTCCCCCACCGATCCCAGCGCCCACAGCCGACAGCTCCCACGCCTTGTCCGGCGCGGAAGGCATCGGCGGCGGGCGGCAGCGGACAGCGGCGCGCCTTTGTAGACACGACTGGATATTGCTGATCGTACGTGCCATCTATCAGCAGAGAAAAATCCGCAGAGAGGAGGCTGAGCGGTATGGCGGGCACGCGTCTCGCCTTTTCCCGCCAGACAAGAACTCCCCGCCTGCCAGGCCGCTCTAGGCGGACGACCAGGGTGTGGCGGGATGTGCGATGTAGTACCAGGGAAATAAGAGGGCCCAATGAGTGTTGACGAGACGCGGCGAAACCAATGGTGTGTTTTCATTTTGAGGGCCAGACCGGGGGGGGGGGGGCAGGCAATAACAGTACGAAGACTACAATGGCCAATAATGCGCCGGTGACAGAGAGCCATCTCTTTCTGTCAGGCCTTTCTTTACTGGGCTGGAACGCAGTTTTTGCGGCTTACGACGGTTGGAAAGGAAGCCAGTATGGTTGGTTCTGGTTTCTGGTTTCTTTATTTTCTTTTTCTTTTTTATTTCGTCCCCTTGCAAACACATTGGTTCATTGCTTGCGGATGTTTTCTTCTTTCTTTTCTCTTCCCCTCCCTGCCACTTCTGCAGGGCCGGCTTGGTTTCAGAAGTCCTCCAGCCCGCGACATTGGTTGTGCCAAGGACGTGCACATCAATGCTTGTTTCCTCTCCTCCCTTCCTCACCTCTCTGGCTGTTCTTTTGTTCTCCCCGAGGCCCTCTCGCAGCAGTAGGTGCCCCAGCTGGCTAAAGAGGGTCCACGGCAAATGTGTGTGTTCCGCCACCCCTTTTCTTCTAGTGGTATCTTCTTCTTTTTCTTGTTTTCTTTTTGCAAGCCGACGTCTGCACACCCGGGCCTCCCTCCTCGCCTCCGCCAGCCACGCGCATCGTTGATCTGTTTCACGTATCCCATCCGACTGTCGATCACGCCAGACTGTTGCCTGTAGCATCTTCCAGGCCTGAAAGAAGATAGCAAAAGAAGACGGAGAAAGAAGTAAAGAACTATCGATGGAGGTGGCACTTCTCTCCAAACGAAAAAAATACGGAGTGCTGATGAACATCCACGGCAAAGAACCCTGAAGCCAATGCGATTAGAAGAGGGCGAAGGGAGTCTCCGAGGCAGAGACAAAGAGAGAGCCGTTCTGAAACAAGAAAGAACCCGTGAAAAGAAAACCGTCAGCTCGTCTATCTGGCCGCCTTCCCTCCTCCCCTCCTCCTATTGCTGTGTTGATTTCGTAGGAGACTCCGCTCATCTCGCTTCTTCAAAACCGAGAGTAGTCCTGAGATTCTGCTCAATGTCGGGTTGCTGTGATTGACTTCTCTGTCTCATCCTCTGTCCATCTCATGAACGCTCGTATTTCTCCCTTCTGGCTTCTCTTCATTCCCCCATATCCTCCCACTCCCTAATATCCTCTTGATCTCCTTCCCTGCAGCTGAAATCCACCCCCTCCCCCCTCGTCACGTTGTGAGCAAGTTTTCTCTTGTTTTATTCTCGTACCGACTTTGGCCGTTCCAGTGCTTCGGGTTCTTCGTTTTCCCCAGCATCCTCCTCCCCCCACCCTCCCTTGTCTTTGCTTCAGGAACTTGCTCGTCACGCTCTCCCAAACAGTCTTGGCGAAAAAGGAAATAAGAAAGAAAACCGCCGTCCGCGGCTTACGGGCGATCTCAGCAGGATAACTTTCACCGATGGCGCCCGTCTCGTTTGAAACGGCACCGTCGCCGTTGTCGTCAACGCTGCCAAGACCCTATACTCTTCTCAATGGGGCCGTCTCGACCGCGACCTCGCCCTTGCAGGCCGGCTTCCATCTTAGCTGCCGCTCGCCTGTCCGGCCTACACATGGCAACAGTAACAACGGCAACAACAACAGCAGTAGCAGCGGCCGCGGCGGCGGCGCAGGCAGGTCGAGACCCGTATCTTTGAATGCCGCGGGAGCAGCCGAGCGCTGTTCCCCATCGTCCCCAGTACGTGAAACGGCACTGCTGCTGCCTTCGTCGTCATCGTCGGTGTCGTCACCCCTCTGGCAACCACCGCCAAGTCTTCTTGTGCCGGCCCAGGCATGGGCCTCAGCAAAACAAGAGACGAAACGCCAAGGGTCAGATAGCGGTCAAGATGCTCCTGCAGATGATGAAGACGACGATGAAGACAAAGACGACAGCGCCGTTAACGACAGCTCTTGGTTTCGCCTGGAACCGTCATCTGGCCTAGCCCGCTCCCTTTCCCCTGTGGGTGAGCGGGAGCACCATCTTGACAACGACGACGACGATGTTGACGACGGCAAGCTAGGCATCCTCTCTGCCATCAACATCATCGTCGGCAAGACGATTGGTGTCGGAGCGTTCTCCGTGCCGTCTGCCGTCCTCGCCGGTGTCGGTTCTGTCGGCATGGCCCTGCTCGTCTGGGTCGCCGGCAGCCTCATCTCCTTCTGTGGCCTCGCCGTCTACCTCGACCTCGGCACTGCCCTGCCTCGCAGCGGCGGCGAGCGCGTCTACCTCGAGCGCATCTTCCGCCGCCCTCGCATGCTCGCCTCCTGCATGTTCATGGCTTACGTGGTCTTGCTCGGCTTCTCAGCCCCAAATGCCATCGTCCTCGCCGAGAACGCCCTCTACGCCTTCGGCGTGCCCGCCGTCGGTCGCTGGAACGTCCGCGCCCTTGCCGTCCTCGTCGTCACCCTGCTCTGCTACGTCCACGCCCGCCACCCCCGCCTCGGCCTTTACCTCATCAACGTGCTCGGTGCCGCCAAGATGCTCATGCTTGTCGCCGTTGTCCTCGCCGGATTAGTCGGCGGCATCCTCGGCGTGGGTGGTCTAGTCGGCGGCGGGCCGACGGGGGGGGCAACCACTGCCACCGCCACCGTCACTACTACTGCCGCTGCCGCTGCCGCTGCCGCCAATAGCACCGCCGCCCGCCGCAACTTCCAGCACTTGTGGGCCGGTTCCTCCTTGCAACCGTACGACTACGCCACCGCGCTGCTCAAGGTCGTTTACTGCTTCCGCGGCTACAGCTCCGCCAACCAGGTGCTCTCAGACGTCCGCAACCCCGTGCGCACGCTGCGCATCGCCGCGCCCATTGCCCTGGCGCTCGTCTCCGTCGCCTACCTAGCCACCAACGTCGCATTCTTCCTCGTCATCGACAAGGACGACTTGCGCTCGGCCGGCGTCGTCGCCGCCGGCCTCTTCTTCCGTAACCTGTTTGGCGACGGCGTCGCCGGTGCCCACCTGCTGCCGCCCCTTGTCATGATCGTTTCCGCCGCCGGCAACATTGCCGCGACAGCATTCGCGCAGGCGCGCGTCAACGAGGAACTTGCCAAGGACGGCCTTCTAGCCTTTGCCATCGTCTCTCCTGCCACAGCAGACGGCACGCACGAGGCTACTGACAGCGAACGCACCAAGAGCAGACACGGCGACGGTGGAGATGACAGCAGCAGCAGCAGCAGCAGCAGTAGCAGCGGCGGCGGTGGCGGCGGCAGCAGCAGGACGAGTGGCAGAGGAAGAGGAGGACACAGGGACGCTACCCCCGAGAAGCCCCCCGTACGCGGCCTGCTGCTGCACTGGCTCGTGTCTGTCCTTGTCATCGTCGTTCCGCCGCCCGGCAAGATATACAATTTTCTGGTCGACATCGGCAGCTACCCGGTCTCGGTCGTCAGCGTCGCCATCGCCGCGGGGCTGCTGTACCTGCAAAGCACACCCGCCGAGCGTTGGACGTCGCCCCGGCCCGCGCCGCGCCTTGCCATTGTCGTGTTCGCCGTCAGTAACTGCTTGCTGCTGATCCTGCCGTGGCTACCGCCGGCCGACGGCCGCGGCGAGGACGGGCGCTTTGCATCGTACGCTTATCCCGCCACGGCGCTCGCCGTCCTCGGCAGCGGCGCGCTGTACTGGCTCGGGTGGTGGCGGTACCGCGATGCGCGCAGCCGCCGCGTAGACGCGGCCGCCAGCACCGCTAATGGGCCTCGAAGAAACGTCCGGCGGGCCACAGCCAGCAAGGCGGGCAAAGACCGAGGACGCATCATCTCACGGGCGTGGGAGCACCTGAAAAAGGTTGTAGCAAGGGTGGGCGGGCGCCGTAGGAGCAGCAGCATCAGCAGTGGCCTCCTTGAAGGCGATGATCGTGACGACTGCCCCTCAGCTCGTGGCCTACTCAGCGGCGAAGACGGCATTGGGTCGCCACAGGCCATGGCCAGCTTCACCAACATCACAAGACACGCCCCCTGTGGGTGTCCGGCGCTGCATTGACAAAAATGCTGCTTTTCGGTGCAGATCACCTGGTGCCTTATGTCCTTTGATGTAAAAATAAAAATAAAATAAAAAAAACTGTAGGAAACAAACTCTCCATGAGGCATGTCCGTGGAAAGAGACACTTTGGCCAGTGGAAGTAGTGAGAAATAAAATGAAAGTAGCAGTTTCACAAACATTTTTTTGGTTATTGCTTTTGAATACGGTCCAGGAAACAAAACACGGCAAGCCAAAGAAAACTTAAAACAAACAAAACCTGTGGCTGCCCTTTCAGGCTGCTCCGATCTCGCCCGTGATGACAACGCTGTTGTCCGTCGCCAGCGCTCGCTGGCGCTCGTGCTCTTCCAGTGGCAGCAGGGGCTCAGCGCCCGCGCCCTCGCCGAGAAGGTACCGCCGGTGCCACGGGCCGACAAAGACACCGTCGGGGTCGGACGCATTGCGGACAGCATTGTACTGCTTCAGGTCGTCGCCGTACGTGACTGCCAGCTCCTCGTGGTCCGACCCGAAGCACTTGGCCCAGTGCGGCCGACCGCCAAGGTCACGCATCAGCCACTCAAACGCTTCGTAGTACCGCTCGGTGCCGGGCGGGTTCTTGAAGTAGGGCCGGTACATGATAGCGTTGAGGTAGAGCGTCGGGCTGTCGGCTGCGGTCGGATCGAGGAACGGCCGCGTCGAGTGGGGCGCCGTCGAGGAGGCCTGCAGAGCGGCCGTGTCGGCTACGCGGACCTCTACGGGCGCGTGCACGTACAGGCCGTCGGCCGAGAACGGGATGCCGTGCTCGACGTAGCCGGGATCGCCCGGCTTGAGCCGGTTGAGCCAGGCACCCAGCCGCGTCAGGGCCTCCGGACCGCGGGCCAGCGGGATCGCCCACTCGTTGACAAACTGCGAGTACAGGCAGTTCATCAGCAGCGCCTGGTCGCTCGGCTGCAGGCCGGACGTCGTCGTGCCATCGCGGAACCCGTACTGCATGCCGAACACGAACCACTCAACCCACGGCAGGATACGCGGCACAAAGCGCGCCAGGTACAGCAGGTTGTGGTAGACGAGGTAGCCCAGCGTGCTGTCGTAGTAGCTCGTCGGCGGCGTGTGGTTGGGCGCGGCCTCGGGCGTTGCGTCGCTGTCCTCGGCCGCCCACACGACGGCGCGCCGCGTGTACGGAAACCACCACACCCGCACAAAGTGCGCCTGCGTCCACAGCTGGCTGTGCCGGCTGGTACCGTCCGTGTCGCCGCGGCGCCACGCGTCAAAGGCCACGGTGTCCGCGTTGACCGTCTGGGACCAGCGCAGCCGGAACGAGGGCACAGCCCGCAGCGTAATCTCAACCACAATGCCCAGCGCACCAAGCGAGAGCAGTGCTGCACGGAACAAGTCACTCTCGTCCTTGTCGGCGGCCTCGCGCGTGCAGGCCCGCGTCGTGCCGTCGCCCAGTGTGATCTTGAGCGCCACAACGTCGTCCGACAGCAGGCCGTGCCGCAGGCTGCTGCCGTGCGTGCCCGTCGCACACGCGCCGGCCAGCGATTGCGCGTTGATGCTTCCCAGGTTGGGCAGGGCCAGGTCGTGCTCGGCCAGCGCGGCACTCAGGTCGCGCAGGCGGATGCCCGCCTCCACGGTCACGAGGCACGTTTTGCGGTCGACGGCCAGGACACGGTTCAGGCGGTCCAGGTTCACCAGCCAGCTGCTCGTGCAGGTCATGTCCGACGGAGAGTGGCCACAGCCCGTGGTGGCAATGCGCCGGCGCCGGTGGCGCGCCAGCTTGACGACCTGCTCGACCTCGGCAATCGTCTCGGGCTGCACAAACAGCTCGGGCCGCGACGCATACGTCTTCGCCCAGGTGGCGTGCAAATAGCCACGACGGGCAAAGAAGGGCCTCTTTGGACCGTTCAGAGACAGGTCCACGCCGTCGTAAGAGGCCGGATTAAACCCCGATGAGGCCATCTTGGAAACTCGGAGGATCGTCCAACGTTCCTCGTTCTTGATCTCGCTGGATCTCTCGCCTTGTAGCCAGATATGGGGAGGAATGCCGAGCTTTGGTTAGCTCTGACCGTGGGGCATCTCGACGCTTGTGAGAGAGGGAAAATAGGCTTTTTGAAAAAAGCGAAAAAAGAAAAAAAAAAGAAAGCAAACTAATCGCGAGTTTTCACCAGCCCGGGTGCCCCCCCCGCATCGCGGCCCATGAGACCATTCTCGCGACGTTTTGGTCTATTTTGGTTCCCGGAGGGGTTACTGAAGATCCGATGTAGGGGTCCCCCGATAAGCGATAGGAACAGCCCCAGGCACACATACCACGTGATACAATACAGCTTTGCGCGGGTCGAACCGGCAGCAGAGCGTGACCAAAACGAACCCCACCCCTCTGTCTGGCTGGTGGAGCACGGAGCGCATCCGACTGGCCGAACAACGTCATTGACGACCAACCTTTTCTGAGCTCGCTTGATTGAATACAGCTTTCTCGTCTCGTCGATTCTTCGCCATTCAGCAACGCCCTTTCCCTCGTCTGTGCACCGCCGATGCTTAGGTCTCCAACCTGAGCACCTTTTCTCTAAAGCGAACAGAGCATCCATCAATTGATTGATTTCACCTCGTCTACGAGCAGCCGCCATCATGTTTGGTTTCGTAAGTTCAACAGAGAGAGAGAGAGAGGGAGAGCGAGCGGAGAGAAAGAGAAACGGCAACGGTGATGGAGACTGCAGGACTGACACGGCGACAACAATCAACAGCGCAAAACGCTCGACATTGTGACGCTGTTCCACAAGCCCAGCTCGGCGGCGTCGCTCCGCGTCGTCTCGCTGCTGAAGCAGGCCTCGATAAACGCGGCCGAGACGGCGTCCAAAGACCAGGCCGGCGACGCGCGCGAGCCGTTCGACCTCAACATCACCGAGGACCCGCCGACCACCGACCAGCTGCAGACGATCCTCGAGTACGTGGGCACGTCCGGTATCCCGTTGATTGTCAAGGGCGCGCAGACGCAGAACGAGGCCATGCGCAAGTTCCGGGAGAGCCATGACAACTTCCAGCGGCCAGTGGTAAGTCGATGCGCAACGGGAACATCTTTGTTACCCTCTTTACTCCTCCCACCCCCCTTATCGGATGCACCGCTGTACTGTGCGCAGTGCCTGTACCTACCTGCTAATAACCCGTAACCTATAAAAAGGTTGTTGACTGGAACCTGGGCAAGGCTATTGCTGGGGACAAGGAGTCGGAGATTCTAAAACTTCTGAGTTTGGGCAAGGCCAGCAGCTAGGTGGCTCGTCATAGTGTACTGTGCTGGCGGCTGAAGGGAGAAAGAAAGACAAAGACTTTGCGTTGGCTTAAGATCAGTACTCAAGCAATGGGCGGCGTGGCGGCAAAGCTTGAGAATGCTTTGTATATATATCTCTGGAATGTATAGCATATCTCTTGGTCCTGTCCATGTCTCGCAAAGCGTAGAGCTACTGTGAAATAGCAGGAGGCCCCGTGATGCTACGAAAACACGCAAACTCGAGCAGCGCAATATAAAGTACGCAACGAAACAAAGTACGTCAGGGAGCAAGAAGTCTACCTCTGATCGCAGTGGGCTCCAGAGAAGACAGTCGACTGTGGCCTGTCCCACGGAACGTGATTTGAGAGCGGCCCATCTGACTCTGGACGAATAACCAGTCTGGCCCCGGCTCGTCCCGCCAACAGATGGCTTGGCCATGAGGCGCTCGCCAACTTTCGACAAAGCATCCTAACCAGTAATCTGTGGTGCCCTGAGGGCAACGGGGAGAGCGATGGGAATCTTCCGGACAGTGTCCTTGCTCATTTCTGTATTTTCTCTCGCCTTGTTCGGAGGGGCTATCCTTTCATAGTATATACACAAAGGGGGGGAGCGTAGCCCAAGTCTCCCAGCACCTTTTTCTTCTTTGGCGTTCCTTTCAATAGCTGTCGCCGGTGCTTTTGGATTCAATCCGTTCGCAAATAAAACCCCCAGAAAATTCTCGAGTGTTCCCCTCTCGTCTTTTCGCTGTTTATTGGGCCTCGCTCTTGACCAGGCCTGTCACCAACTCCTCGATTTGCTTATCCGATAGGCCTAGTGTTCGCAGTCAGTATCTCAAGGCTCAAGGCGGGACAAGCGCATCATCGCGGTCTGGTCTTTCTGAGAAGAACCCTGAGTAGGGGGGGGGGGGGGGGGTAATTGTTACCCTCCAACGACTTGCTCGACTCGCGGCCGAGGTCGTAGCGGGCGTAGACCTTGGGCAGCGTGCCCTGGGCCTCGCGCAGCAGGATCGGGACGTGGGGGTTGTTCTTCTTCATGGTCGGGTATGAGCGGGTCAGGAACGACCTAGATGGCAGGGCCGACGTGAGGTGGTTAGCAGCTGATTTACGCAACAGCGTAGCACCGGCGGGCGGCGAACCGGGACCGTCAAAGCGTCTCTCCGAAAGGAGCCGGGGGCCGAGAAAAAGCCTACCGTGTCGCCGCGCTGTGGTCGCCCGTCTGGCAGAAGAGGAAGCGGACCTCCTTGAGGGATTTTGTAAAGGCGTATTTGCTCGACATGGTGGCGATTGTGGGGAGGAGGAGAGGGAAGGCAAAAGGCGGACCTGCGGTGGGGAGGGGAGAGAAGAAGAACAGGACGATTCGCGATGCTTCACTTTTCGATGCGGCAACCTTTCAGAGCCAAAAACGGGAGCCGAGCCAATTGCAAGGCGGCTGGAAAAAGAATGCGCTGTGATTGGCCGAGGTTGTGGAAGGGGTGGGCTAACAGCCAGCCTGCTTCGAGACGTATTATGTAATCAAGACCAGCACCGCCAACCTGCCGTCGAGACCTCCTGTTTTGCACCACGATATAAGCAAAGTTGGAGGGCCTTGACAGTAGAAGGTTGGAAGGGCGTTGGAACAGTCCCAATTGGCCCTCTTCGCCTCACTTTCTGCCTTTTCCCACGCCCCCTCGGCCGATACCCTGCTGGGACGGTAGTCAATAAGACCAGAACCGTGGTCACGTGCCGTCGATATGTAGCCAGAATATTTGGCCCCTTGTCTTATCTCCGGACCCCCAAACTCCCCCGATCCCAACGTGCTTGGGGCGCTGTTGGGCGCTCCTGCCTGCACAGGGTCTGTCCCGTCCGGCGACAGTCCGACAGCGCTGACCGTAAAAGCTGCCGTTGACTCAACAGTGGGCAGAACGGTCCCCACTCTCGGTGTCCATTCGCCAGAAAATCGAGGGTCTCCTCCCCCCCATCCCCAGTCTGTTATTTCCCTATCTTTTTGGAAGCCGCTTTCCGGACCACTGCTTTTCGATCTGCTGCGAACGTCCGTCTCGCCCTCCCCCGCCTCTGTTTTCCTCCCGTTCCACGACCGTGGGTTCCTTTGACGACGACCGTCAGCAACTGCACAGATCTCGACAGCCTCGCCAGGGCCCCTCTCTATTCCTCCCTCTCCTCTCCACTCCAACCAGACCGACGTTGTCGCGTCTTGAAAAAAAGAAAGGAAAAGAGAAAGAAAGAAAGAAAAAGGGAGTCATCCACACCACCCTCCGTCCTCCTCCAGACGTCTTGCCATGGCGCCCTCAGTCACAATCGTCCGCGCTGCGGCGCGGCCCTTCGCCGCGGCTCCGGCCTCATTCTTCTTCTCCAACGCCGCCCGCGAATCCTCAGCGTCGTCGGCGTCGTCCATGCTCGTCCGCCGCATCGCCACCGGTGCGCGGCCCGGCGCCAAAACCGCCGTGCCGCCCTTCTCTTCGGCCGCCTCCTTCTTTGTCGCCGCCTTCCGCCGCACCGCAAACGGCGGCAGCAGATACAGCAACTTCTACTTTGGCCAGGCCGGCCGCCGCTACCAGAGCGGCGCTGCGGCTGGTGCTGCCGACGCCGCGGCCGCCGGTCCCCATCCGAGCTGGTTCAAGCGCATGTGGGACAGCCCCATTGGCCTCAAAACGGTTCACTTTTGGTAAGCCTTCTTTTTTTCTTTTCGTTTCTGGTCATCTCTACACGCGTTTTCATTTACCATATATACCATATATACCATGTATATTGTCCCCTCCCTCGGCTGAGCCGGGCCTCGGGCCAAACCCTCCCTCCCTCCCCCCCCCTCCCTTTCAATATTCTCCGTCCCCTTTGCGAGTTTGGGTTGTGTCTCTTTGTTTCCCCCCTTTACCACGCTCGTTCTGTAGCTGGCGCTGACTCTTCTGCCCCCCCGTCTACTAGGGCCCCTGTCATGAAGTGGGCGCTCGTCGTCGCCGGCATCTCCGACCTGGCACGCCCCGCCGAGAAGCTCTCCGTCACCCAGAACATCGCCCTGACCGCCACGGGCCTCATTTGGACCCGCTGGTGCCTGATCATCAAGCCCAAGAACTACCTTCTGGCCGCCGCTAACTTTTTCCTGGGCATCGCCGGCCTGGTGCAGTGCACGCGCATCTTCCTTGCGCGGGGGAAAGCAGCGGAGGCTGCTGAGGCGCCTGTGGCTGCCGCGGTGGTTGAGGCTATCAAGGAGGAGGTGAAGCCGTAGAGCCTCTCTCTCTGTGTGTGTGCGCCTCTCTCTACGATGGCCTGGAGTGGCTTTCAAAGAGGAAAGAAAGAGGGGAGGCGGGAAGGGGAGGTTAGAAATGCTTTTCTTCTTTTCTCCTCGAATGGGGTCATGCAGTTACATTGTTCGGTATCTTGAGTAGAGTCCGAGACGCGACATGGGGATCTGGGAGGAGACGTAACCCCCGTACTAAGACGGTACAGCGGGCGTGGGTCTCTGCGGCTCTTCGGCCTCGTTATGAAGATTTTCTATTTCTTTTTTATTCTCTCTCGCTCTCTCTCTCTCATTCCATGTTTAATCAGACAGACCAAGTTTTGTGGGATTAGGCCGGTTTATAGGACAAGACAAAAAGACCTGGCGCGAAGCTGACAGGGGAGTAGCCAATATGCGCCAGACCCTTCGCAAGTTTCAGAGGTCACATCTTGAACAAACGCAATGTCACCAAAACCCTGAGTTGCAGGCGCGTCGCTCTACTAAACCTGCCCCTTGTCTTTTGCTCATTATCCCTAGCTCTACCACCCGCCCCGGGCCTTGTTGCCTCTCTCTTGTAAAGTTCATAGTACGGTGCCAGTGAAGCACTCGCTTTTGTCTGTTGGGGAGAAGGGAAAAAGAGAGAGGCCCGTCTCCTCCCTCACTCTTCCTCCCCTCGTCGTTGGAATTTGCTTGCCTCGGCTCATCCTTCATGCTTTTCATTGCCACCCCTGCTCCCCCGGTCGTACTCTTCTCATCCAGAGAACCAGCTGGAACAAGAAGAAAAGAGGACTCCATGTATACAAATAGGGGTATCGTTGCCTCGTCCGGCGCAAACGCTGCGTATTGCTTTTTGAAACAAGGAGCCATTTGGCACTTGGCGTGTGTATACTCACTTACCGCCCCCAGCCCCTCTTACATCACCACGCACTCTCCTTCCTGCTGCCCGCCGATCTTGCTTCGCGAAATACGCTCCCGCTGTCGTGGGCCCGTCTTACCGGACCGCTTGAGGTCCTCCAGCCGTTCGCGTGCCTTGGGAAAATCTTGGGCTGTGCCTTGGTGTTAGCAAAATGCGGAATGGGGCAGGGTTAATTATTTTGAAAAAAAAACTGTACGCCGACTTACCAGCTGCTCGCCAATACCACCGCTTGGCGTCCTCCAGATTGGCTGCAATACCTATGCCGACCTCGGTGAAGTAGCCCATGGCATACTCTGCCTTGGCCAGGCCGGCCATCGCAGCCTTGCGCGCCCACAGATAGGCCTCTGTGTCGCTCTGCTGTAGAACGCCCTCGCACCCCGTCAGGTACCAGCCACTCAGGGCTAGCTCGGACTGGTGCTCCTCCTGCGTCGCGGATTTGGAGTACCACATGATGGAGAGCCGTCCATCGATGGGGCACCCCATCAGGCCGTACTCGTAGGCGCAGCCGAGGCGGTATTGGCTGAATTTGTAGCCCAAGTCGGCTGCCTGTTTGAACAGCTGGGCAGCGTAGGCGGAGTCCTGTAGAATCACGTCGTTCGGCTGCGCGGTCTCGTAGAGCAGGCCCAGCTCGTGCAGTGCGTGCGGGTTTTCGGGATCGGCCCGTTCGGCTGCCCTCTTAAGCCAGCCGACGGCCTCGCGCGGGTTACGCTGTTGACCCAACAGTCCCTTGAGGAGGATCATACCCACCTTGTACATGGCCGGCGTGTCGCCGAGCGTAGCCGCGCGTTTGTACCACTGTATCGCCTTTAGCGGGTCCTTCCGGGTACCGCCGCCCTCCTCGTTGCCGATCTCACAGCACACGGCTGTGCGGTACGCAGCAGCCGCATGGCCCAGCTTAGCAGCCGATTGGTACAGCGTAAAGGCCTCTTTGTTGTCTGGCTCCTGACCAAATACGCCACGGCCCAAACAATCGGCCAGTGAGAACATGGCATCTGCGTTTTGCGCGCTTGCCATCTTTTTCAGAAGCTTGTGCGCGTCGAAAGCATACCGTTCGCGCGCTTTTGTCCGGGTGCGCGGGTCTGGAAGCGTGGGGACGAGTACATCGATGGCCTCCACGAGTTTCTTGGCAAGCATCAGAGACGCCTCGTGGTTCGATGGATCTGCCTTCACCGTGTTCCGAAGCCTCTCGAGTAGCTCCGGTGTGACGGGCGGATCCGGTACCGGTTCGCTAGGCCGCAACCCGTTGGGTGGTGGTGCTTGTACTGGCGGTGGCTGCGCCATTGGCTGACTTTGAGTTGGCGTCGAGGACATGGTGCCCATCGGCCCGCCGCCACCGACACTGCCGCTGTAGTTCCGGACCGGTGGTGGTCTGTTGCCCAACTGTTGGCTTGCGATAGAGTTTGGAATGAGGCCTGGCCGGACCGGAGTAGGGTGTGCGGGGAGCGCGTCGGTGTTTGGGCCAGGTCCTGCCGAGGCCCCACTTCCCTGACGCGCCGGGCCCGGGCCTGCGGGAAGCCCGCCTTGTCTGGGTGGGAGCGGGCCTTGCGGGTGGAAGCCCCCAGGCCTAGCAGTCGGCATGGGCGGGATGTCGCCGGCCATCTCAAACACTGCCTCTTGAGACTGGCGGAGATTTGGCTGGGACTTTGTCCTGTTTATCTCTGGATACCGATCTGGTCCGCGCTGCGCCTGGTGCTGATCCTGGCTCTGTGGGTCAGCTGCTCCAACACCATTTGGCTGGTAAATAGTCTGGCCGACAGAGTCTTGTGACCGATGTTGTATATTGTTAAAATCAGGCTGATTTTGAGCAGGGGCTCCCGCGTAGGAGTGATCGCCGCTATCTCGAGAATCGTAGTATGTGTCGTAGAACTCATCGATGGATGATGGTCTTGTCGGCTGATCCTCCTCCTGCTGTTGCTGCTGCTGCTGTAGCTGCGGTGGCGGCGGCGGTCTATAGTCTTGATCTCGGCCAAGGGGTGCATTCCCAAAGCTTGCATTGCCTCCGCCGTCCGGATACATCCTTTGAGGAGGCGGACGAGATCCCTGTGCCGTCGATGGTCTCGGTGGAGGCATCATGCCACGGCCTCCACCACTAGAACCGGGCCCGGGCCCTGCCCCACCATTATACGGGCGATATGGCCCGCCGCCATTTTGTGGTGGTGGTTCTTGGCGACCACCTGAGGGGTCCATTGATGTGGGCATCGTCATTGTGCGGCTTGGTGGGCCGAAGTTGTCCTCGCGAAAATCTCTCTGGGGTGGCTGGCCGTAGCCTTGGTCGCCAAAGCCGTTGCCTTGCTGAGTGAAGGACCTTTGTGGGGGTCCTCTTGGAGGCCCGTAGCTTGGCCCGCCACCGCCGCCGCCGCCGCCACCGCCGCCAGGACCCATTGGACCTCGCATCGGCGGAGTTCTGCCTTGGCCACTAGGGCCGGACCCCATGGGCCCCATGGGTCCTCGTCGGCCGCCTGAGATGTCCATGTCTGCCATGCCCTCCATGATCTGCTGCTCATCAAATCGATCCGGTTTGCCGTGCTGGCCTGGGAAGGGTGGGAAAGGATTGCCTCCGAAGCCTCCATCAAGAGGGCTCAATGGAGGTGCATTACGGCTACGGCTCACTTTGTCTGTTAGTCCCAAGCAGCGATAAAAAAGCAAGGCACGCCGTAGAGCGGGCTTCGAAGCTCATCCTATACTTACTGAGTGGGTCCGATGTGTTTGACCGATCCGGCGGTCCCGGTCGACGGCCTGGTGGCCCATTCTGAAATCCTCCCCTCATAGGGCCCGGGCCAGGTCCGCCACCGCGAGGGGGAAACGGGCCCCGGCCACCACCGGCATCCATCGTCATTTGTCTCGGCGGAGGACCGCCGCGCCCCATAGGCATTGGCTGACGGCCTCCGCGTCCGGGACCGCCATAGTCTTGTGGCCCGTCGTAGCCGTAGCCCTGGTCATTGTAGCCGCCACCGCCGCCACCGCCGCCACCGCCGCCATAAGAAGGGCTACCACCATAATCGCTGTTGTCGTACGCCGCGTCATACCCCCCTCCGTACCCGCCGTCACTAGGACCACTGTTTGGGCGATATCCCTCGTGGTATCCACCGTACTGGCCCGCTCCAGCAGGCCCGCCCGGCGGCCTGTTTTGTCCCGGGCCGCCTGGTCCTGGCTGGTACAGTCGTTGCGGCGGGGGGCGTGGAGCCGCCGGTCCGTTGTAGGGCCGGTTCTGCTGCTGTGGCGCATAGCCTCCGTCGTAAGCCATGGCGAACTGTGCGACAAAACAAGCGTTGAGAGTTGCGGGAGAATGGTTCAAGGGGCCCTTGACGTTGAGAGCCTGTTCTTCTCCTCAGAAGGTAAAAGTCGGACAGGGAAACCAAAAGCAAAGAAAGCCAGAGAGTGATTCGAGTGGCCGTGGTAATGCCCACCGAGGACGGCCGCGTATTATAGAGGCCTGGGAGAGGCCTGCGAAAGACTGCTTAGGCAGGCTTTACACTTCCATGGCCGGGGTTTGAAATTAAGCGGCCAAAGGTTGAAGGTTAAAGGTGCTGATATGAAATCCGAAAAAAAGAAGCGCACGTAAAAAGAAAGACGGAAGAGAATAGCAAGGATCGTGATCGGCAGCAGGTATGAACAGAATCGCTGTCAGCTGCAGCGGCGCATGACGACCGGTCGTCGGCGGCTAAACGGGGAGGGTTCGTGGTCGTGATCGTGGCCGTGCGGCGCAGAATGCCGGGCACCAGGCGAGGACAGCGAAGTGATCGTAGGTGAGCGCGCCGCAAGGGAACAATGGAGTCCAAAAAAAGAGGGCAGGTTCGAGAGAGACAGAGACAGAGATACCGAAAGGCCTACCGAGCCGGGTATTTCGTTGGTTTCTTGGGGAGATGCGAAAAGAAAAAAAGTAAACGCAACGGCCGACGTCGTTTCGGGCGAACGCTGAGGAGCAATCTGCGGCCGACCGTTTGCGATCGAGAAGCGGGAGTGTGCTCGCCAAGTTGGAAGCGCAAAGGGTATGGATGCTGGGCAAGGTTGACAGCGTGGTCGGTCGAAACGGAGAGGCGGGATGCAGAGTGCCGAAGAGGCAAAGTTGCAGAGGCAAAGTTGCAGAGGCCAAGGAGCCGTGAAGAGAGGGCGGAGGTCAGCTGTGTTGTGCAATACGAATACGGTCGGAAAGGGGAAGGAACAATGCAACAAAAGAAGGAGGGACAGGTACACATTGCCAAGGGCAAAAAGGAGGGGAGGGGGCGCCCAATGGAAGGAACGATGGGGAGAAGGGGCGCCAGAACCGCGTTAAGGAGGGGGGGAGGGGGGGGGGGCCAAGGGCGGGCCACCAGCCAGGCCAAGCCAGCCCTTCCTTCCGTTACAAGATACAAAGCGCCGCGCGCGAAGTGGAGTTGGGAGGGCGGATGCCGAGCGGCCGTTGCGTGTGCAGGGGATTGCTAGGCCAGGCACCTAAAGAGCATAATCGCGCCAGGGACGGACGGGGCAAGAGCGACACGCGCGCCCCTCTCGGAAGAGAAGGAGCAACGTGCATGGACGCAGCCTGGTAAGAAGGCCTGGCCATCCGAGGAACAATCGACAGGAAGCTATCCGCAAGCGCCTTCGTGCAGCGTCTTGCTGAAAACCAGGAACGACAAACGACAAACAACGAACAACTCGCGCACGCAGACAGCCACCCACGCGAAAGTCAGGCCAACAAGGGTTTGGTGTCTGGGATCGATCTTCTTTTGCACACCGATGCCAACTACCAGCCAGCGGGGCGTGTGCGTCGCAAACCAGCGCTCGGGATCTTCCCCGTCGCCACCGCTAGGGCGATGCCTTCGGATGCCTGCACCAGCGGCCGCTTTGTCTCGACGGAGGCCGCCTCGCGCAAACAAAGACCCCAGCGGCCGCCGCTTGCGTCCAGAAGGACTGACCATGGGACTTTGGGTTGGACAGAACTTCGAAATTAGCGCCGCTCCAAAGGGCAGTGCAAAAAGCAGCACCAACGCCAGAGTGTTGTTGTTTTGCCCTTGTTATTAACCCTAGTTAACAGAGAAAAGGTTCAGATTGCCTTGCCACCCTTCGCCCTTTTCGCCCTCGACAAAATGGCCCCGTGCAACTTTCCACCAAGGGGGGGTTGCACCTTAAGCTTCGCCCCGGCTCCCTCCCTTTCGAAAAGTAAAAAAAACGAGGCAGTCCGGTCAGGAAACGACCGGGGGACAGCCCCCTTCCCACTGTGCCTGTACGACACAAAGAGGAGAATCGCTTTTGGAGGGGCGTGAGGACGCACCCCCCCCCCCCGGGACTGGCTCTGCGTCGTTAATTCGGAGGCAGTATCGACAGGGCTACGCTTCCGCGACTAATGTGAAGCGTCGCTGTAAGATACGAGGGTGCGTACGTCGTATCATCACCCAGCCTGGCCTCGCCTCTTTCTTTTTATCCCCCCCCCCCTTTTCGCCGAAAGACATTCGTTAGTTGTGGTTCTCCACATCTCGCCGTGTGTTGTTCGAGACATCCCTGATCATAAGATAAAATAATCCCTGGTCAGTATCTTAAAGTGAGCGAAGGCGCAATAACAAAAGGGACTGCAGGGCAAGTGCAGTGTTGTTGCTCTGCCCATGCGTCATCCTGTTACTTCCCCTATTGCATCAACATTGCCTTTTTTGCTGTTTTTTGTGGCCACTGAGGGGCCAGGACCCCAAATTCCGCCACGGCCCCCCCCCCCCCCCCCCCCTCCCCCCCGCCCCCAAAAAAAACAATGCTTTGCATCAAGCCAGGCCGGGGGGGTCAAGAACCCGCAACGGTAGTAAGCAAGGGAAAAGTGCAAGGCCTCTGCTATCTTAGTCTCTTCAAAGAGACAACCTCCCAGCGACCTTTTGCTTTCGCCCGGTGCTATTAATAGGGAAGCCTTGCCCTCCAGGCGGCCTCATTAGAGGAAGGGGAGGGGGGAGGGGCCGGGGGGGCTGCTCTGTAACAGTTCCGCGGGGGTCCATCAGATAGAATGTATCCAGTCTGTCCAATATGGAGCACGGCGTATTAATAGTGAGACTCGGAGAGGAGACAGCAGCAAGAGAGGGGGACAAGGAAAAGGAGTGCGCCATAAAACGGACCTGAGGGCGGTCCTCACAAGGCTTGTCAGATGGGTTTTATGCAAAGTCACCCAGAACGGGATGCGAGACCTGGAAACGTTGTGGACAAAGCACTGTACATCGTGGCCGTCCGGCGTCCAATTGATTGCGGTCAGAGGCGGGAAGACAAAAGAAGGAAAGATGAGAGAGCTGAGCGGCTGATGGAAAACAAACGCCCGACGTGGACCCAGAAGACGCATATCTTCGGAGCAGCTCAAAATAAAAAGAGACAGACGTAAGACTCCCATGCACATGTACATTAGTGTCCTGCGAGAGAAGAGATGAAACCCGGTTCCGGTGCCTTGGGCTACATCGTCGAGTGTTTATTTCGTGTCCATCCCATCGCGTCTCGCGTTGTTTGTCCGGAGAAATCCGACTGCTGCACATTGTCTCTCTCTCGACGTCGTGCCCGCCATTGGTTGCTACCCCCATCACTGCCTGCGATGCGTGTTTCAACCCGACGCCGCTTCCTTTAGTCCCTGCGACCTCCGCCCCAGCCCCCCCTATCTGTTTGTGTGCTCCCATCATGAAACAGACTGTGGTCTTGTTGGCACTGTCCACGTCTAGAATCTGCCCTTCGGGGGGGAATATTTTGCGAAGTCACTACAAAATGTTCTTTGCGGTTAGCCTTTTTAACTAAGCAGTGACCAAAATCAAAAGGCGGCGAGGGGGGGGAATCAAAATTGGTTATAAATCGAGGCTTGCTCGCGGCAGAGATATCTTGAAGTGAATATAAAATAAAAGACAAAAGAATGCAAATGTGATATGGTGTAAGAACAAAACCCCCTTATCCGCCATGTAGATCTTCCAACGTCATACAAAAAAAAGGCGATGGCTCATGACACCAAAATGGGCCGCCCGTTTCTCTACTTATTCTACAGAGTACAAAAGAATCGATCCAACATCGGCGCTATCCGAAGCGTTGTACAATTCAAGGCACCTTTCTCAAGTAGACACATCAACTCCACTGAGAGTATTCGCGACGTTCACTTGGAAGTTGACGAGATTGATCGAGTTGCCGTTGGCAAGGGTAAGGTTGAGTGCCTGTTGAACAGTGGCGCCTGTCCCATCCTTTATGTCACTCGCCTGCGTAAAGAACCTCTGAAGAGCGCTCTGGGCAGACTCCGCATTTGCCAGTGATTCCTGCTGAAGAATCAAGAGCACAGCCACACGCGCAAAGTCCAAGGTTTCTTCCGTCACCGTAAACGTTGCAGAAGGTACTGCCGAGGTTCCTGTGCCCGTTGCCGTGCCCGAGCCGCTGCTGCTGATCGTCCTTGTTGGGGTGACAGTCGTCGTCACCGTTGTCGTCGATGTAGGCAACACAATTGACGGTGTGATCTGGGTGCTAAACGTCAACGTCGTGCCAGATACTGTCGAAAACACCTGAGCCGTTGTTTGGGTCGGTGATGGTGCCGTTATAAGAGTATCTCTCTTCGCTTTCACAACAACAGTGGCGGCCGCCTCTGCTTCGACTGTGACGACAACTGTAGCAACTCCACTAACAATGGACGTATTGCTATTGCTGATGTCGTCGCCGTCTACTACAGCAAGCGCGTTGACTTCCGTTGAGCCGCTGCTCGACTGTCGCACAGACTCCCCGTCGAAAGTCACCAGAGCATTCTCCGCTGCACAGCTCAAGTTGCCAGAGTTGAACATGGCAAGAATCTCCGTCCCAGACAGTGAAATCGAAAAGTTTTGTTGGGCCTGCTGAATCAGACGAGGTAATGCGTCACCGAGAGTGACATTGGTCAGGCTGCTCGTCGTCGAAGAAGACGCCAGAGTTGTCGTTGTGCAACCATTTCCACCGACGACGCTGCAGTCAAAGCCGGTGAAGTCGTTGGCGCATATGCACGAACAAAAGCCTTGCGATGAAACCACATTGGTGCCGCCGTTGGCGCATGTGAGTTGGCTCCGGCATTGTGCAAGGGCGGACTTGCTGTTGCTCGTGCTTTGCTTCCGAATAACGAGAAACTCAAGCGGGATAACAATTGCGGCGGCCAAAATAATGAGGAGGACGATGATGGCAAGCACGAAGCCCCAAAGAGGCAACCCGCAGCACCGTCGACCTCTTCGCTGTCGTTGATTCTTGAGATCCGTCAGATCCGAGCTGGTTTCCTCGTCGTCTCGTCCTGTCCGACTTGGCTGGCCACCGAGGCGGCTGTTTCCGCCGTTATTAAGATTAAGAGGCAACGGCCACGATCCAACCTGCTCACGCAGGTTTTGTCGGAAACTACGCCGGTTGGGCGGCTGGCCAGGGGGGGGGAAAGCTGCCAACATATCTGACAAGCCCGAACGGTACTTATCAGTATCGCCTGCAAATCACGTTAGCCGCTATGAATCCACCATGACGCAAAAAAGACACTCTGCATTGTGTTGTTGAAAAATAAAGCTCACCTTCCGAGTCCTTGGCGGCACCGCGGTCAAACATACCGGGCGAGAAGTCCAGTTCATCGAGACGGCTGGCAGGTCGTCTTCCGCGTTCAAGACTGGCAGCCAATCGTGTAGCCCGACGGATGAGATCCGGCAAGCTGGTTAAGCTGCCTCGAGCTTCGGCCTTGCGGACAGCCTCAATGTCAAGACGTGGCGGGCGTCGGATCGCAGAGAGACGGCTGTAGGAACGACTCGGTCCACCAAAGTCAAAGTTTTCATAGTCAGAGTTGGCAAGCGGCGGCCGCGGAGAAACGGAAGACCGTCGATTGGGGTTTGAAGGATCTGTTGCCGTCGCTGCATCGTATGCGTCGAGAATGTTGTCCGCTGTCAGCGATGAGCCAATTGTAGCCTTGTTGGTTGGTGCGGTGATAGCAGATGAAGAGGACGATGCGTCGATATAGCCAGTGCCTTCACGGAATGGGCCCGTTGTGACGAGAGCCGCTTTTGCTCGCTTGCCAATGCTGGCGCTACGAACAAGATGCTTTTCATCGCTGTCGTGATCGCCATCTGCACTATCCGCGCCACTTCTGCTCCCTCCGTCTTCATCAAGCCCACCACCATGAAGCGACTCAAGGGTTTCCTCCGGGATGCCCTCATAAACCGATGGTGTATCAGCGTGGTAGCCTGGGCTCGGTGCTAGCGATGAGCTTGATTCCCAATTGTCGGGCATAGCGGCACTCGAGGCAAGCGATGCGTGTGAACGAGATCGTGGACTTTCTTCAGGAATCGGCGAGACGTAGGACGCATTAGAATAAAACGAAGATGCTCCACGGCGAGCAGAAGGTGGAGGGCCCAGATTGACACTTCGTCGGGGAGGTGGTAAAGCAGCCGCAGGGGGGGGGACAGGAGTGGCGACAGGAACAGCAACCGGGATAGGAAAGTCTGGAATCGAGCCGACGGAGGAAATGGTTGATGCCCTCGATGCAGATGATACCGTCGATTGTTGTGCCAAAGACATATCTGACTCCCGTCTCGCATTGGTCGTGCGTCCTGGGGGTTGTAGTCCGGTGGCTGTGTTGTAGGCAAAGACCGTTGGCATCTGCTCCTGGATTTTAGAGCTGTCGAGAATGGATGGTACATGGCTTGGTCGGGGTGGCCGCTGCGGTGGCTCGGAGCGCCCTGGGGGTGGACGGTATGGCTCGGGGCCCTGCGAGAGGCCAGTTCGGCTGCCGTTGATGTATGAGCTGGAGGGCGCTGCGATCGGTGTTGCCAAAGGCCACTGCGGTGCCGGTGTTGGTCTCGAGATAGCAACACCAACCTGCCCGTCCTTTGCCTGGCGGCTGATTCCTCCTTGCAGCTTTGCTATTGGTATGCGCGAAGCGCCCATGCTGGAAGGCGGAGATGACGATGGTCCCATTGCTGTTTCTCCAGCCAGCTCTCTCCTTGCCGAGTTAGGAATCGGGATTCGTCGTGTCGCCGAGCCCGGAGGCTGCTGCTGTAATGTCTCTTGCTGCGACTGTGGTGTCTGTGCCATTCTTTTCACGAACGTGGCGAAATCCTCGCGAGGGCCCCCGGCCTGAGCGCGCTCCATTGCCCGGCGAATGGACCCTCCAGTGGTCGGTCTCTCCACACCGGCTGCATCTTGAGCGTAACTCATTGAAAAGTTGCTGCTCCCCAGGAGCTCAAGCGCCTTTTACCCAAATACCCTCCCTTGTCGGGCAGACTGTTTCCTCCACTCCGTTCTCTGTACGTATTGACTGCAGCTTTCCTGAATCGTTGCTGTTTTTCCAGCACTAGGCCAGGCGGTCTCGCAATATCTCGCGTCCCTGTGCGCGTTAAAGTTTCCGGAGCAGGACAATCCGTTTGTGCGCCAGGCTATTCGTAATTGAGAAACATCATAGAAGAAAAAAAGGTCGCCAATGCTGTTTGGTCGCCGCGGGTTGAAGTGAAGCCTTGGGGGAGTCGTCGTAGAATTGGAAAAGAGACGAAGAGCGAGCAATCAATGCCGAGAAAGAACGAAAGAGGCCACAATATGAAGAGGAGTGCCGACGGAAGGGAAACGTTATTAGAAGATGAAAGGAACGAGAGAACGAAAATGGGTACAACAAAAAGAGAGTGAAGACCAGTGGTGCTGCCTGTCCAGGGCAAGTCGTTTGATGCGAGAAAAAGTGCAAAGACGTAAATGAGAAAATGTAAAAGAAAGGATAGGATAAAAGGATTAATCCGAAGCGTTCCGGAATTTGGAAACGAGATCGAAGAAGTAAAAGTGGAATACAATGAGCCAAGGAACTGCTCGATCGGCAAACTGTCTGAGAATGAGAGTCAGCAGAGCGAAAAATTAACAAACAAGTCATATGTTTAAGAAGCATGAGTCGAGGGAGAAGAGACGGAGAGCCAACATCGAGGAGGTAGAAAGAAGAGAGGGGAGAGGGGGGGAAGAAGCTGGGTGCAGAAGCTACTGCTTCGTCTGGGCCATGTCGGTATCGCTCATTGAATGGAGCTCTTCGGCCACTGGCAAGCATTAAAGCCAGATCCCACACAATCAACCACCAACGGTGCCCACAGACAGGACTTGTCAATCAGCAGCACATAGAAAAGGGCCTGTGTGGTGTAGTCCAGGAGATCCGGACGAAATAGATAGGGGTTAGGGATGCTCAGGGCATGTACCCTGCGCACGGAGACAGTGTCGAGACCGATAGTACCTCATGTATCTTACATGCTCGGCACCACTTCCCTTGCAGGCTCACACACCCGACGGCAGGTTGGGCCGGGAAAGAGCTGCTCGCTTCGGCCAAAAAGCTTGCTGTGGGATGCTCCGTCTGTGCCAGGAGTTTGATGTTGCATCCAACAGGACAGCAGGCAGAATGGGAACAGTGGATGGGGGAAAGGGGGTGAAAACAGCCGGGTCGCAGGTTCAGGTGGCCAAAGAGAAGATCACGTACACTTTGCGTTTCGGGACTTTGCCGTTCTATTTAGTTAGCACGAAGACGTTGATATGGGATGTCAGGAAAGACGGGGAATAAACTAGGCGATGTAAGGGGGGCGCCCCGAAAGGGGGGGGGGGATGAAAAGACAAGAATAGTTCTTCTTCCTTCCTGACCATCATGACCAGCAATATCGATCGTGGTTCGTGGTACAGCGGATGGTGAGAAGCAATCAACACGAAATGACAAGGAAAGGCTGTGGAAAGGGGCAAGCGCAGGCTTCCAGTTGTACCACAGCGGGTGTGTGCAAAGTGCGACAACGAGCGGTGGAGAAACATGGAAACAGCGAAGTGGTTGTTGGGGGGGTCGTCCGAGGGGCTCATGGGCGACGAGGACTGCACCGACAAAAGAGCTCGCGACTCATGGTCGATTGTGGTCTCACGCCCACGAAAAGCACACTGAGGCAACGAGAGACATTGACGTTTGGCGTTTCAGGGATGCGGGACGGACCCAAGCAAGGGGTAGGCAAGGGGTGCGTGGGAAGGAAAGGGTTTGCCAAAAGCAGGAGAGGGACATGTCTTAGATACGAACCTTTAGAACAGTGTCCGAGAAAGCCGTGGAGATCAAGCTGGTGATCAATCAAGGGAACATGCGGCGGGTGCGGAAGAGCTTGTCGACCTGTTTTCGGATGGGATGTGAAGCTCCGTCTTTTTGGCTATTTCGCGATTTGCCGCCTAGCCGATGCACGAGACCGGTGGGAGGAAACTATGGACAGGTTTTGCACGCGGTGTTGAAAAGAAAGCCCATTCCAGGTCGCGTTGTGTTGCGATTTCGTCGGGGGTTGTCGTCGAGACAGAAGCGCAGTCGAAAACGGCGGTGAAAAGGGTATCGAGAAAAAAAAAGCAGGCAGACAAAAGAGAACGTCGAAGAGGAAGAGAACGGTGTGGAATCGGTTGCGTCGATATGAAACAGCCCGCGAACAAAATAAGAAGAAAACCAGAGAGGGAGGGGGAGGGACAAAGTCACGGAGGGTAAAAGAGAGTAAAAGAGAGAGACAGAGAGGGAAGAAGAAGAAAGAAACGCCAAGGCGAGGACCGCGACAGTTGGCGGGAATGCGTGACAAAGAGGCAGAAGGAAGGAGGAAGGGGAGGAAAGAGAAGAGCGGGGAGAAGGAACGACCTGCGAAACTTCAATCTGCGTAAAACAAGGAAGGGACAGACAGCACGAAATTGAGAGGCAGATTCTATCAGGAAGGAAGGAAGGAAAGGAAGGAAAGGAAGGGAAGGAACAAGGGAGTGCGGTGAGCCAAGAACAGACACCAGGCCAGCTGTAGTGCGCAGTCTGCGGGAAACCGCCTGGCGACGAGTACCCCGTACTCCGTATTACGCACAATAATATCTTAGAAAGTACTCCGTACACGCGATTAGTCGACTAGGGTTGCCCTGTCCCCATGTCAAAGCTCAGCCCAGGGGCGCCAAATCAGCCAAAAGGACAAAAGAGCAGGAGACCAAAACACGCTCTGCGCCGGCCAGGGAAGGCAAGAGCGAGAGAGAGAGAGAGAGAGAGAGAGAGCCGAGGAAGGAGCAAAAACTAAGCTGGAGCCGCATCCGGAAAGAGATGCGACCATCTTGAAGATGTCTTACAACTACTGCTTATCGTAGGCAAGAACGTTGGAGCCGTTCCTGCCGCATCGAGATACAGTGCTCCGTATCGAACAGCAACCGCCGCAGCCTGCCCACGCAGCGTCGATCCCTTGACCAGTTCCTGCTCGTTCCACGACTTTAGTTCTATTCAAGACTGCGGTTGAAGTCGCAATACTGTCAGCATCTCCAATATTACACAGGACTGTCTATTATGACAGGGTTTCCCACCCCCCTTTTTCTCTCCTCTTCTCCTTCTTGGCTTCCTTCCCCCGTCCTCGTTTTTCGCCTACAACTGCCACCTCTCCCCCCTTTTCCCCTCGCCGTTGCGCTCCGTGCCTTGTCCCCTGTTGGGGCAATTTCCCCTTTAGCGTCCAGCCAATAGCGTATTACGACACGGGCAACCTTGACCCTGGACCGGTTTTGGGTCATCCTGTGCGTCGTATTTTTTTTTAACTTTCAGTTCCTGTCCCATTGTGGGGGGCTCTGCACGCCGTGACGCTGGGAACGCCGTGACGGCGCAGCCCATTTGTCGGCGCATCGCAGCAGCCCCGCCCACGCACATCGCCCCACGGCCTCTTCCTGGTGCCAAAAGTCGCCGTTGCACCACTTGGCCTAGGGGTTCTGAAACGCTAGCGTGCCTCTCCCCATGCCCAGGCCCAATCAGAAACAGCCGGCGCTGTTGGGAGGAAAGAGGGCCGGGGTCCCAGAGCCAATGTGAGAAGAAAGGGGCTTCCCAGGACCACAAACGGCATGATGTCGTCGTCTGGACGCTTCTGGGGGTGAGGGTATTGATACGGCAGGTATCAGAGCGCGTGGGAGAAGCAGGGCTGGAAATTGCACAAAACCGAGAAGCGGGTGGAGGACGATGGGATTCAACAGGGAGGGTGCATGGAGGACGGCGTAAAAATACAAGTACGAGTACATATTACGAGCAATGCTACGTTGTACTTCTTATGTGTGTTGTACGGAGTACGGCATCTGTTCGGGACGGGCTACTCGTACGAGGCAAGATAACGAGAATGACAAAGTACAACAGTACGTAAGATACGTCGCAGCCGCGGAGAGCAAGAGCAGCGCATGGTGGGATACGCTGTGATAGTGATCGGATGCGGATGCGCACAGACAGACGTCAGGATGTCACGATTGGAGCTGGCCGGGACAGCGACCTAATCGATGGAACTCGAACGGCGGGGGAGTAAGACGCCAAGATCGACGACAAGCAGAAGCGTGTGTTGGGGGCATGGGGAAGCGTGAGAGAGACATGGCGTGCGAGTATATATTGTGTTTAGAACGGCAGAGTAATGGACGCAAACCGGCGGCCATCCGAGAGATGAACACGGTGGACGCGAATTGCCGGCTCGGCTTCTTGGGCGAGACAGCTCTTGGAGGGGTGCGTAGCGGCACAACTGCGGTGCAAAAGAAGAGAGCGTTGGGGGGTTGGGGGGCGGTGCAAGCTCTCTCCTGTGGCTTCGGCCTCTGCCTGCATGCGTATCGCTCCCACGCCCGCTCCCGTGCCGCGTTTCAGTTTGAGGGCCGCGCTGGCATGCCGCGTGGCAGACCACAACAGCTTGGAGCCCGGTAGGAGAGGACACAGCCGCATGCTTGACCACCGTTGATATCGTTTGCTTCTTTCGCATTCGGTGGAAGAGACATGGTCGTACGTGCAGCCGGCCATGTACGTGGCCAGGAAAGGAGGCTCCCGATACGGTGGTGGGCATATTGTCAAGGCGTTTTGCTAAGTCACGGAGCAGCAGACTTGGCATTGACAAGGGCGACCGGCGAAGGGGCATCGTGGCATCCTGTCTGTCTCTCAGGCTTCCTCTGCCTCCACCGGCCTTCATCAGCCATCATCGGCCTTCTACCGCCGAGGCCAACGACCTCGGCTTTTCCAAGGTGATGCCTCCCTCGAAGAGATCAACCCAAATCGTCGTCCTCCTCCGAAAATCCCCGGGGCTGGCCGAAATGAGCTTTCCCTGGCAAAGCAGAGGACGACTCCTCCCCCTGAACGTGGATGGCGACGGTGCCGGTAATTTGGGGCTTTGTCTCTGCTTTTCTTGGTTTCTCTTTATTCCAGACACGCTCACAGACATTCTCGTGGCACAAAAAGAGAGAGAGAGAGAGAGAGAGAGAGACAGGAAGGGAGAGAGCAATGTTGTCCACTGCACGCGACTGACTCGTCTGCCGTGTATTCATAGACGCACGCATGTTCACTTGTACGGCTGTACGCGTACGTGTGCCTGTTTGACGCGCTTGTCACCCTGTTCATGCCGCTCCCCCTCTCGAACCACACATACCCCCTGTCAGATGAGAGACAACAAGTGTAAACACGGGCGGCGATTAAAGTATCTTGGTATAACGAAAAGGTTCCAATCTAAAAAAGGCGAAGAAGATGGGTAATAAAACACAGAAAGAAGAAAAGAAGAAGAAGAAAAAGGAAGAAAAAGGAAGAAAAAAAAAGAAAAAAGATAGGGGTGTACAGTCGAAGAAAAGGCAGCAGTATTGACGTGTTCAACAAAATATCCAACCGAACAAGCCTCTTCCAACTTGACTTTCAAAGGCAAACGTCCACCCATACGTTTGTGTGCCCTCCCAAGGCATGGGTCTCTAATAAAATCCCACATCGAGGCTCCTTCTCATTCCTCGCCGACCCAGTCGTCATCATCGCCATCGTCGGCATCGTTGTTTTTTTGCTGCTGGTACGCCGGCCGCAGACCGTTGGTCAGGTCGCGCCGGATGGGCATGTTGGCGACGGCATTCGGCTGTGGGCCACCACCGCCGCCGTTGGGCATCGGGCGATTGTACCCCGCCCCCCCGTTGCTGCCAATGTCGTTGCCGTTACCGCCCGCCCGTCCCGCTTGTTGTGGCACAGGCCGCGCTGGCCCTCCCCCACCTCCAATCGGTGGCGGCGGCATCTGCTGCTGGACTTGTACCGGCGGACGCGCTGCTGCCTGCGCGCGTGATGACGGCCGCTGCGGATTGCTCCTATTGGTTTGAGAGCGCATATTCCGGGGCGGAAAGCCGCCGCCGCCACCACCGCCGCCGTCGCTGTCCCCGTGGTCGCCGTCTGAGGATGCCGGCGTATGCAAGGAATCGCGAGAATCTCGGTTCGAGCGACCTCCTCCAGAAATACGGCGACCTCGGTCCCGGCCCCGGTCCCGGTCTCGGTCCCAGTCACGATGGCGGGACAGCGACTCTGGTGGCGACCCAGACCGTGACGAGCCAACCAGCGAGTGGGCCGGCGAGTAGTATTGGGACGAGGCGGGAATGAGAGACGGCTGGTAGACGGGACCGTAACCGATGCTTCCGGCAGGAAACGCGTTGCTGTTAGGCCCTGGGGTCCGTATGAAGTTCATCCACTTCTTGCTCTCCCGCTGGCCGGCCTCCTTGGCTTGCCGTGAGTGGTGAAGGCGAAAGTCTGGGGGGTGAGGGGTTGTTGTTGTTAGAGGGAGGGGACGAAGATAACAAGGAGGATGACGCGGCCAAGCAGACGGCAAAATTGTCGAACTGACAAATGGGAAGGGGGACTGGGACTCACGTTCGACACACATGTTGCCATCGGCGGCTTTGGCAACACAGTTTGCCATTTCGCATTCGTCTGACACAGTGTTAGCCCAACTTTTGGAAATGAACAGAGAACAACAGAAGTTCTAAGGCGACAGAAACTCGTCCCGGGCTACTGGCAGCTCGACTCACGCTCTTCACAGAAAAGGTTCGTGCCATCAACGCAATTCGAACAGTCGCTATCCCTGCAGAGGTCTGGCGAGCAGAAGGCAGGTTAGCTTATAGACGGCCATAATGGCGAAAGGAATTTAAAGGGGGTAAAGGGGGGGGGGGCGGGTTCGGTGCACATACGCGCAAGGCAATAGTCTTCGCGGGTTCGGTTGTCCATCTTCCAGTCCTTTGGGCGGTTGCAGCCTTGCATCAGACAGCGGTCTTTGGAGAGAAGAACAGTGACTTGGTTAGCAGACGTAAATTGAGAGAAAAACACAATAGCAGGGCAAGAAGCAACAGAGGGAAGGAAAGGCAAAAGGGGGCCACACTCACGGGTGTCGCAGAACTTCAGGCGGTCCCGGCAGCAGCTGCTGCAGCCGTGCTCGAGGCAGACGTGGTTGCGGCAGTAGAGGGCGGACTTCATCCGCAGCTTCGAGCACATGTCGTGGGCACAGAAACCATCTAGACAGGGGGGGGGGACTGCTGTTAGATTGGCTACTCGCACGCACGCACACACACACACACACACACACAATTTCTTTGTCTCTCTCGCTCCACTTACGCTGACTGCAGTAGCACAGATACAACTTCTGCTCAAAGACCCCGACGCCGCACTGTTTCCAGTCCTTTTCATCAACAACCTGGGTGTAAGGGATGATGTGCCGCGGCTGCGAGCAGCCTTGTTGGTTGCATTCGAGGTCTGCGCAAGAGAAAAGACGCCTGTTAGAGACAAGGGAACATTGTTGACATAGTTTGTGGGAGAACCCAGACACAATGCATCTTTCTGCTCATGTCTGCTCATGACTGTTCATGCACGGCGACTCACGTTTCTTGCACAGCTCATAGCCAAGGGCTGCGATCTTTGCGCACGACTCAGCCTTGCACTTGTCTGTGTTTCCTCTGTTAGCAAACATCGTCCCTTTTCTCAAATCCACGTCCACCTCCAAGCCCGTCAGTGGACAGATACTTACGCTTGGCGCAGTAGCCGCGCCGCTCTAGGCCCGGCCGGATGCATCCCTTGTAGTGGCACCGGTCTGTAGGGCGAGGGCGAGGCTGGTCAGTAATGTGGCTCGTTTTTTCTTCTTCTCCAAAGAAGCGCATCCCACTCTGTGGCCGGTCAAGTTTGACTAGGAGGCAGGTTGGACTCACGGGTTGGACAGTAGTTGCCGGGCTCGCCACTCCTGATCTCGTCGCAGAGCAGCTGGCAATTCGGTGCATCGCAACGGTCTGCGTTGTGTGGTCCGGGAAGCGTTAGTGCTTCGGAGAGGAAATAAATAGTAATAGAAACAAAGACTGGAACACGCACGCTTCATGCAAAACTCGTGCCGCAAGAACTTGCAGCTGTTCCGGTCGGTTTGGGCCGGGTCGACATACTGGCCCTTGGCTTCGCAGCAACCGGGCGCAGGGCAGATGGCGTCTGGGGAGGAGAGCAGCGAGGTGTTAGCCTTGGAGAAGGGACTCTTTGACACTGGTTTTTATTATCTCTCTTTTCCACGTTTTTGCACTTACGTCTGTTGCACATCGTGTCGTACTGCGGCTTCTTGTACTGGCACATTTCTCGCGTAAAGAAGAACCGGCAGGTATCTGCCGTTGTGTTAGAAATGAAACAGACCGATGCTGGCGTTTTCCGGTTGGTGAAAAGGGTAGATGGGAGGGGGCTTCACATACGGGCCTCACAATACGGCGACAAAATGATGCCCGCCTGCTGCTGGATGCGGTGGTGAAAGAACCACTCGCGACGGTCGCGCTCCACGTCAAACTTGGCGCACAGCCAGGCCGATGTCCGCTGGTGGGGGGCGTCGGCGCCGATGCCGCGGTCAGTAGACGAGGGCAGCGAGGAAAACGAGAGAAGCGCATTGTTGTTGGCGCCGAGCCCGGTCATGTCTTGGAGCTGGAGCCCCGTGGCCGCCACCAGGTCGAGTAGTTTCATCTGGGTGTCGCGCTCGGCCTGGTTGGCATACATACTGCCACCACCCCTACTGCCGCCGCCCCTGCTAGAAGGGATGCCCATATCAGCATTGCGCCAGGCAACAGGTGCCTGGCAGCCGTGGTCACTGCAGTGCTTGCGGCTGAGACTAGGGGCGGCCGACCCGTTGCCAAAGGCGAAACGGTCTTGGCCGGTGCTGCCGGTCGTGTTCCTGGCAGTGGTTCGCTCGCGGCCAGGGTTTGCGGAGGGGGTTGCTGAGCCAGCTGCGTATCCGTTCGTGTTATTGTTCATGTTGCTCTGGGTGGCGGCAGCCCTGGATCCAGCATTGGCAACGCCGCCACCCCCGACATTGGTATTGGGACCGTTGGTCCGCATGTCTGAGGTGTCGTGCTCGTAGCCGTAGGCATCCTGGCCATCGCGGTCGTACGCATCATAGCCTTGCATGTTGGCCTGCCCGGACCGGCCGCGCGAGGGCATTTCGCGGCTGCCCTGGTTCATCTTGGAGGATCGGTGCTTTTTGGGACTCATAGAAATGAGGAGGAAAGGGCAGGGCAAAGGGCAGTCTGACGGTGAGTAGGGGCGCTGATGATAAGCCTAGCTCCACAGAGCTGCAACAGGAGAGCGACAAGCATGCGTGTTGCTCGTCTTCTCTTCTTAGAGACAAAGCCGGGAAGCGAGAGAAAAGAAAGCCCACAAGTTTACCATTCCAAACGAGTTGAAAATGTGCACGAGGAAACTCACAGGAAGAAAGAGAAAAGGGAATCAAGAATCAAAGACCGAAAGAGTGCAAAACAGGGACAGCCTCGTTTCCTTAAGTAGTCGTGGAAGAAGGCGGCCCACCCCCTTCTTCTTCCCCCAAAAGGAGAAAAAAAGGAGGGCACTCCAAAGCGGACGCGGTTTGGTCAAGACTTCCTAGCAAGAGAAACCGAAAGAACAGATTTGCGGAACAGACAGCGTCGTGACTCCTGCGAGGGGATAAAGCAACATGTTCTCGGCCTGGGCGTGACTGCACACCCTCTCGCGGCCGGGCACTGCTAGCGAGGCTGCAAGCACAATGCAAACCTGCAGCCGCGTCCCCGCCCGGCCTACCAGCCGTGGAGGTCGACGACGTTGCCATGCAAGGCCAAAAAATGGACCAGCACTGCCTCTGGTCATTCTCTTCTTCTGAGAGGTGCATTTTCGGGGAGCGTCACAGCCTGCTGCCCGCAGCCCGATCCACGTAACAACAAATCAGGACAGGACATCGACCTGGGGATGCACAGAGCAACATAGAAATGAGGAAGAAAAGAAGACACGACAGCCAGAGCTTTTCCTTATGTTGGAGTGAAAGCATCCCGGCTGGGCCTGACCGCTTCTCGTGGCCATCTAGGAGAGGGGGGGAGGGGGGCGCAGGAGGACGACGCCGGCCACGACATTGGTTCGGGGCGAAAGTGCAACTTTGACTTGGCCTCTTTTCACACGATCTTAGTCCCCGGCGGCCGCTCATTGGCCTGGCCCAAGCAGGTGGTTGCTGCTTTCCTGCATGCTGACGACATTTCCGCCCGAGGGGAAACAATACAACCCAATCAGAAGTGTCTGGCACGGCTCGGGCGCCCGCCTCGTTTTCGTCGCCGCACGCATGTCCAGGACCGAGAAAGATGTCTCGCAGGACTCGTTGATAAACAAGGGGAGATGCTTCACGACGGGCCGCGCACATGTGAGAAGTGCATGTGCTGGTGTTGACGTTAGGCAGACACCGTGGAACAGCCACAAACACACCGCCATTCTCTTGTTGCCTCCTCCGTCTTTCACTTTCGACACCGCCACGCGCGTCGGGTTTCGCCGCAGACGTTCTGCCTCTCCGTTTCGTCGGTCGCCCGCGGATAGACGTGTTGTTGCTTTGTGAACCCATGGAGCGCATTCCGATGGAAGCCGTGTCCGACTGTTTGAACGCACAACCGACAAAGCCCAAACAGGCCCGCGATGAAACGAGTGTCGGGCGGGATATGGCACTGGGATACCGGGCGCACGGCAGGCCGTCTGCGAAGGATGCGGTCTTGCGGCCCTGCAGGGTGTTTTTAACCGAGCCTCACCTTTTGATAGGGAAGTCTCGGGCCTCTGCAGTTGCTTCTGTGTCAAAGGTGCCACGTGACTTCGCGCGGATCTGGTGTGTCAAAGGACACCAACGGTAGAGCACCTGCAACAGCAGTCGCGTCCCGCCCGCCGCCTCTCGCTCCTTCTTCGTTTTCTCCGTGTTGGCTTCGAGCTCCGCTTGCAACCGCCCCTCTCTTTCCCCTCGCCCTGACTCCTGATTCGTCACATCAACAGCAAAACCACCGCAACATCCACAGCAACGACAAGTCATTCTCTGGCCTCGCATGGCAAAAAGCACCCTGCGTCGTTGCTCGAGAACATGCTGGCTTCCATCTATTTAACAGGAGACTTCTTTCCATCCGACCCAGAATCTTCTTGACGCCGTCAAAGAACTTTCCCACCCACCTCCTTTCTGTGTTCTGACTCGAAAGCCTCACCAACCGATTTGAGTTTTGGCCGCATCTCGAGACACACTCCAAAGGGTCCATCACAGATCAGCCCTTGCCGGCCTCAGTTTCCCCTTTCGCCCAGCTCCATCGTCTCGAGCCACAACGACACCAGGAGCCATGCCCGCAGCAGCCAAAACGGAGGATATGAGCACGGCTCAGTCGTCCCCAGAGTCCCCGGCATTCGCATCGCCGTCTTCGGCCCCCTCGCCCATGGACATCCAGCTCCGCCGCATAGCTATGTCCCAGCGCACACCCTTTGAAAAGAGCGTGTGGACGCTGCTGTGCCAGATCCCGCCCGGCCAGGTCACCACGTACGCCTACATCGCCGCCCACCTCAAGTCGTCGCCGCGCGCTGTTGGCAACGCAATGCGCCGCAACCCGTTTGCACCGGACGTGCCGTGCCACCGCTGCGTCGCAACGGGGGGCGGGCTCGGCGGGTTCAAGGGCGTGGGCCCGGCGGCGGCGAGTCGCAAGAATGGCAAAGGAGGCGCCGCCCCCGAGAGAGAAGGCATCACCCTGACCGAGAAGAGGACGCTGCTCCGCAAAGAGGGCGTGCGGTTCGACGACCGGGGGCGGGTCCTGGGGACACCATTCCAAGCCTTTAGGTAATGAAATACCCCCAAAAAGGAAGTGCGCGAGGCCGGTCTATGCAGCAAAGTGGGATGCTGCACCAGCGTCCCACCTAGCCAGGGCCTATTTCAAATACTGTGTTTTAGATCCGAGGTGAATTAAAGTTGTAAAGTCGACGAGGCCCTCTTTTGGGACGAGCTCCATCTGCTTTTGCTACTTCTTGGGCGCGCGCGGGATTTGCGCCAGTGATGGCGTTATTTTGTCAAGCTATGGCGCAGCCGTGGATGGCGATGTTCACATGTGCTAAACAGACAAGCAATGGAGCGCGGCAGCGGGAACGATAGAAGTAGGATGGTGGGTGTCTGGTCCGGAGAGCAAGATTCATAGAAATATTCCCTTTGGTTTGCTTTTCTTTTGCTACTTCTTCCTGTTTTCTTCCTCTTCTTTTTTGTTTGTTTGTTTGTCCCGCCTCCATTCACATCACCTAAGCATTCCATCTCCTTCTTTCTTTTCTCTTTTCTCTTTTTCGTCCTCGATACAAAATGTCGACCACGCTGATGCTCTCTTCGCTCCGGCGCACCGTGATGGTTGCCGCCCGGTCCAACGGCGGTGGCGTCTGTTCCAGCGGTGGCGGCTGCTGCAACGGCGTGCGTCTCAGCGCGGCAGCCCGCGCATTTTCAACAACCCCGGCCGCCCGCCAGGCGACTCTCCCCGTGCGCGTCCAGGGTCGCGGCGCCGGCACCATCCAGGCCCTGTCGGTCCCCGACAAGACCTACACGTTCTCATCCGACACGTACACGACGCTCGGCGGCCAGGACTCGTCACCCTCACCCGTCGTGTACTCCCTGGCGAGCCTTGGCACTTGCAACCAGGTTACCGGCTCGCTGGTGGCGCGCGACCACGGCATCCGCCTCGGCCAGTGGACCGTCGACGTGGAGGGCGCGCTTCCCACGGAGGTGCTCGTCAAGGGCGCCGAGGGGAACCCCAACTGGGTGAGCGTGACACTCAAGGTGCGCGTGCAGACCGACATTCCCGGCCCGGGCTCGGCCGACCCAAAGTTTCAGCACTTTGTGAGCGAGGTGGAGCGGCGGTGCCCGATCACGGCGCTGTTCAAGCTGAGCGGCGTGCAGCTCAACAGCGAGTGGGTAAACGAGCCGCTGTAGTTGGCCGGGGGGGGAGGGTGACAGACGTTTATCATCGGGGGGGAAGGGGGGGAATAGGATGAGATGAGATTTGTGGACCCTGTTGTGAGAGAAGAGTGACGGGTGGGCTGAGCTGGATCTCCTGTTCACGGTGAATGTTTTTTCTACCGCAAAAGTAGGCAGCCAAGCTTGTCTCATAATCAGAGACTATTTTGGCCAAGGCCGTTCACGGGTTTCGTCGTGACCAACAAAGCATCACTGTTTTGTTCTCGCCGACGCCTCAGGGCCATCTCATCCCTTATACCTTCGGACGGGCACGACATTGAGTAGGAACTCATGCAAATCTTGAGTATGGAGTCACCCCTCCGTCCCCTTTCCACAACTCTCTCTCCAGTCACACGAGTGTCCAAGCTGACAGCGGTCTGGGGCCGGCCGAGACTCGGAGGGCCATGTTTCGGGAGTGGTATATAAGCCTCCTTCTGCCCCCCTTCCCCCCTTCCCTCCATCCCTCGTCTCTATCCCTCTGCTTCTATTATTTTCGTTTCTTCTGCTCTACCCTTTTAGATTTTTAGCTTCTCCGCTGCAGCCTTTTCTCTCCCCCCTCGCCTCGCTTCCTATCTCAGTCTCTCTCTGCGACCAGGACCTCTCACGTCTAGCAGACTTCCAACAGGATCGTCTGTCCAGCTCATGACAAGAGAGGGTGCCGTTTTACGGCCGCAATACAACCACAGCCGGTCACCACTATGTTTTGGTGTACGGCGGCCCTGCGTTCTCTGGCGTCTGTCGCAAAGGACGTGAATCAACTGGCTGGCTACGCTGCGGCGGGCGTAGGACCTGAATAAACTGGCCATGAACTAGACCGTCATGCGTTCCCTCGAGTCTCTTCGCCAGGGTGCCTCTCGCAGCATGTCGCCCCCTTTCTCTCACCTACAGCGCAGTCTTGGAATGGGGGTGGGGGAAGGCAGTGGGAAAGATGAAGAAAAGGACGGGGAGCACCTATTGTTTCCTGTCGGCTCCTTTAGAGTACCGCACACACGTACATCAAGTACATGCAACGTCTCAAACTACTTGCAGGGACAGCATCGGCCGCCTACCAGCCCGAGGCTTTCACATAGGAGAAGTCTGCAGGACGCCGAAGGCCGACAAAAGAGACGGCAACGCAACAGCTGAATGAACCTTGTCAGCAATCACTGCGAGCATTATTCCGACTCCTTCCGTACGATCCCAGAGAGATGTACTAGTGTGCGAATAGCCCAATTCAAGGGTTCGAATAGCTCGTCTCTTAATAAAAACCGGCGCACGCATCACAATCTGGTAGCAACTCCATCCGCCGTTGAACTCGAAGCGCCAGCGCGACATCTCCGCCACACTCTCGAAGGCGGACAAGGACGTTCTCGAGGGCCTCTCAGCCACCCTTGCGGAGCAGAACGGTGTCCCCACCTCGAGCTGGGCACGAAGTCGGGGAAATGGGCTGTGCAGTTCGAAACGGCCCTGGCGCAGAACCATGGATGACGCCAGTGCAAGACACCAACACATTGCGAGCAGCCGAGGGGCCAGGCAGAAGCCAAAGCCAGCCCGGAGCGTGCGGGCGCCTGCCAGACTTCAGCCTATTCGTCGGCGTGCGAGTTTCATCCTTTATGCAAGATGCTGCACGTCGAGGTTGCATGCTGATGCCTGATAGCGACTGGTAGCCTGCGTTCCATTCAAATTGTGTCGGTGCATCAATAAGACGGTCTCAAGCGAGCAAAACGGCCGCATCGTGCTGCAGGCCTGGACAGATTAGCCGCCTGACTTCGGATAACGTAAAGGTGACTGTGTTGTAGGAGGAACAGGGTCTGGCCCGGCTGTTGTATTAGTGAGTGAGCGGCCCGAAACACAGGCGCCCCCACCCTCATCAGGCTAGGCTATCCACTTGAGCCTGGCCAGGGCCAGGCGAACCAATCATTTCAACCGCCCTTCGTACTTTTCCGACCGCAAACCATGACGGGCGGCGCTTAACCTCGACAACCTCGAACAAACATCAAAAATATATCGCGGCGTGTCGCCTCGCCATCGGCCGGCATTACGACGACCAGCTCATCGGCCGACCAGAACAGAGACCGCTAAGCCCCTTCGCGGTCCTGCGTGATTTCCCTTGTTCTTTTGCTTTCACGCACTGCTTCGTCGAAAGCGCTGCTGTTGCCTTCCACGCTCCCTCGTTGCCATGAACGGCCACGGTTTCAAAGAGCGGCCGAGGTCGCAAACACGGCCTGGCTCCCCTCGCCGGCCGTCTGAGGCGCCAAAGGAGGAGGCATCCCAGGCGGCCACAGCGAGCCAGAACGGAGGTATGTAAACCAGCAACAATCCCTCGTCTTCTCTTATTTCTTGGTGTTTGTTTTCCTTTTTTTTCCCCTTCTTCATGGGACAAGTGAAAGACACGCTGACTCCCAAACTTCAGAGCGGACTCACACAAACCACAGAGAACAATTTCCGGACGGTGACGATCTTGCGCAAGGAGGCACGACTGCTTCGCAGTTCAGAAAACGGCGACACTCTGGTTCAGCGTCGTCCGCGAGCAGTGCTCCGTCACCTACGAAGAGAAGGGGCACACGGTTACCGCAAACGGATACACAAGCAGGTGAGAAACACTTCTTTTTGATGTCTCCCTGAAGCTTCCTATGGCAGCCTTGCAGGGCCGCACCGAAGTTAGACAGACTACTACTGAGATATGCTAACGCCCCTTGTCCCGCGTGCAGAAGCAGACTGTCCTCCAGCCGCGCAGCTGCGAGAACAGCAGAGTGACAGCGGCAGCGGCAGTATCAGTGACGGCGACGGTCAAGGCCGAAATGACGGCGATTTAATACCGGCTCGGTTGACACGGAAAAATTTGGCCTTGCTTGACAAGATGTCGAAAAGAAGATCCGGCAAGAATGCCGCCGCGTCTTCGGCGGCAGATACTGCCGAATCGGCATTCACCTCAAAGACCACCTCGACAACGACGTCTGGGTTTGCCATGAAGGCCTACAAAAATGGCGTTCTCACAACGGCCGACTCCAAGCCTCCAAAGAACCTTGGGGAGATCCGCGAGCGGCTGGCCGCGACCCGTATATCAGCGTCCCCCCCCGAGTCGGCCTTTGACAGCTATGTAGGCAGGGTCAAGATGGCTCCGAACGAGGCGACCATGGTGGTCCAGGTGGGGAAGCGCCTCCTGAAGGATCATGACGAAGAGGAGGGCTACCACCAGGTCTACAACCAAGCCTTCACGGGGTTTCCAAAGGACGTTGGCTTCAACAATGGCCTGTCTGCGCCGCAGCCCGATTTGGTCGAGGGGCTTTTGATGACAGAGTACGACTCGTTTCCGGTCGAAGAACGTGTCAGCGGCGCCGTGCTGTACAGCGATAACCCCCACTCGTTGACGCTGCCACACATTGCCGGGGAGTGGAAGGGCCCCGGAAAAGACATGAAAGAAGCCGAGCTGCAGAGCGCCTACGACGGGGCGGCTCTTGTCTACGCGAGAAACCAAGCCCTGTCGTCTATGGGGAAAGCTGACGGCCCTCGCCACGCAGAGGTGACAACCTTCACCACGGACGGCACCAATCTCAACCTGTTTGCACACTATGCGGAACAAGCGGAGGACGGTAGGCTCAAGTATTACCAGTACCCCGTGTCGTCGACCAACATGGTCATGTCCTACACCGACTACAAAGATGGCCGCAAAAAGATTCGGAACCAGCAAGACCACGCAAAGAAACAGTCGTACGCCCTGCGGGACGATCTGAAGGCGCACTGGAAAGAGCACAGCAGCGGCGGCGCTTGGGGCGGGAGGGCCGAGCAGACCTACGAGCAGGCCTACCAGCCGACGCCGGCAGCGTCGTCGTCCCGGTCGCACACCTCACGCCGTGCAGATGACCGTGGCCCGAGCAGCAGCAGCAGCCAGAAACGAAAGGCCTCGCCGCCTTCGGCGTCCTCTCGCCACTCGTCCAAAGGAAAGAGCAAGATGGACGCAGCCTACTGGGAGTGGGATGAGCAGAGCGGCCGTCACTTCCACCGCCATTCCAACGGGGCGATCACTTGGCGCGAGGAGGAGCTCATCCTGGACGGGGGGTACTGAGTGTGCCTTTTTCGTCCCTCCCTGAAGACTCTGGAGGTGAAACTTACACCCCCCCCTTCCCCACCCTCTTCCCTTTTTGGCTTTTGGAATATTTTATTTTTTTGGACTTTTGCCTTTTCTCTTTTTCTCCTTCCTCCTCACTTGCTTTTTCCTAAACTGTGCCTCCTACACTTGCATATGCTCTTTTTTGCACTCTGTTTTGCATTTGCTTTTAGTGTTTCTCATGCTCTCCCTTTTGTTCCTCCTTTTGCTCTTCTTCTCGTTCTTCCTCTTGCTCTTACTCTTGCTCTTACTCCGACCTTCTGCCTCTGCCTCTGCTTTGGACCTGTATACTCTTGCGGACACGACACAACATGACGCGATAGCTGGACATTTTTGAGCGAACAGCGATTGTAATATATTATGTTGCACCACAACGAGGATGAGCCTTGCATTCAGCGCTGGGGAGAAAACGGCCACCCCTCTCCTTTTCTTCGGCTTACCACCAGGGGCCAGTCGAGTGCTGAACCACTATGATAGTTTTATCCCGGCCGTGACTCGTTTCGTTTCTGCCCTGTTCTACATGCTCCTATTTTTAGAAGCACCTGGACTCCCCTGTTATATGCAGTGTCTGTGTTATTGTCGTTGTTGGCGGTGCGTTCACGTGATACTGCAAGAACAGAACGTTCTTCCTTCCTACTACGCTTATCACGCAGACATCAGGCCATTGTGGAGCGGCCATCTCACGTTGGCCAGCAACGTGTATGGCCTCGCTCCAAGGAGACATCACTGTCAACCGAAAGCCCGTCGGAGGCGCGCCTGCCTGGAAACGACCTTATCTGGCCTGCATTGCGCAATAAGATAGTGTATGCACAATACCCCGCTAAAGCGGGGAGGAAAGGGAGCTCCCTTCTGCTGGCCTATCACCGGCCGATATTGGCGCGTGCTGCCTCCTCGCTGCCCTCCGCCTGTGTTCCAGGCGTTCCTCGCTGTTCTTGGGATGGCAAAGTACTCCGTACCTCCCCCAGCTCGGCTCGTTGCCCGACCCGCCTTTTTGGATCCCCTTCGTCTTGGCATTCTTAAGCATGAACGGGAGCCAAGACTTCGTCCTCTTGGGGGGGAGCCTCATCTCTTGGCGACAGGCAGATGGATCTTGAACGACACCAACGACACAAAACAACATAAAACAACCGAAGCTGCGGCTCGGCGGAAGGCAGCAATGTGTCGCCGACGGCCGCACACGGCCATACTGTGTACGACCGGGGAGCGAGCTGTGCTGTCTGCTTCACTCTGCACGCCTCGTGTCGAAGCCGGTCTAGTTTTTGCGCTATTTTCCCGAGACGAGACTGGTCCTCTGTCTCCCTCGCCCGCCCTCTCTCTGTGTGTGATGGGACGGCGAAAGGAGAGACCGCATGCACGGCGCCATCCATACTGCCCCTAGTCCCGACACCTCACTCGGAAACCGTGCAATCACCAGCATCGAGGTGGGTACAGGAGGGGTTCCTTTTATCGGCATTGCCTTTGAGACAAAGTGTTTGTGGCCCGTCACCAAAGCAAGGAAAGAGTAAGACGGGGGAGGGAGGGGGGGAGGGAGGGAACCGGACACTATCAGCACGCCAGCGCCGCTCCTTGGTTTATCGCCCTTGTCCCACATCGAGGGGTCCAGCCCGCGGGAGAGACTCCATGGCGACGTATCTTACGCGTAGTTGACGCATGTTGGTAGCATGCTCGACGAGAAGGCGGCAGGGGCGTGTGCCAGGGCCAGCTGAACAGCAGACGTGGAAACGAGAGCAAAGCGAGGGAGGGCCCTGCCCCTTAGTTCTTTTGTCGAAACTAGGTCGAAACTAAGACTGGAAGGGGACGAAGGGAAGGCCGTGACGAGACGCTCTATCGGTCGTTGCGCCTCCCCCTTCATCGTGTGCCGCCTCCACTTGAACAACCCCCCTCTCCTCTCTCTCCCGTTCTGGAGACCGGCCCTGCATTGAATGGGCCAGAGGCCATTCTCTCACATGCAGCTCTTCTTGATTCCACTTTCCATTTTCGGATCGGGCGCTTAGCCACGGGAAAGGTCGTGCTTTGTAGATAGAGGGGGATAAGGAGAACGAGAAGGAGGGGGGGGACGAGAAGGAGGAGGAGAGGGAGGGGGTGGGGGGCAGTAGCGAGGGCCAGGTATAAATAAGAGACTGGCCCGCATCCTGGTTTGTCTCTCGTCTTCCTCTCCTCCTCTCCTCCTCTCCTCCTCACATCTCCTCCGATCTCTGCCCCAGTATCACCATCACCAAGAAACCTTCCACCAACTTCTCTTCAACCCTACCTCCCCCCCAAACAACAACTAGCCAACATGGGTTTCGGCGACGAGATCAAGGAGTTTGAGAGCGCCGTTGACGGCCAGACGTGAGCCACCTTACCCCCCCTCCCCTGCCCCTTTCCTGCTTGGCTACTTTGCAGAACTAACAACCATCCAGCTCTGCCCAGCAGCAGACCCAGAACACGTCCGACTCCGGCAAGGACACTATGATCGACAGCGGTAAGAAAAGAACGAGTCCCTTGCCCCCAACTACCTACCGAGGACGACCTTCTTTGTACTGACAAGCATTTACCTCTTTTTCGTTTGCTTTCGCCCCAGCTGTTGACGCCTTTGCTTCCCGTGAGGGCCTGCCCTCGGCGCTGGACCCCGAGGTCAACAACTTCGTCAACGATGAGGTCAACAAGTTCCTGTAAAGGCCTCGGCGGTTTTCGAGAGAGCAGAACGGCCGACCTACCCCGTTCTTTTCGTTCTCTCCCGTCAATTAGTTTGTGTTGTTCTTCAGGACCTTGGCCATAGCACAATATAACAAAGCCTCATATAAGAAATTTGCCGTGTTGGGGTTTGAAAGACGCTGTAAACCCCCCCCCCAAAAAACCTCGTCTGCCCTTTTGCTCGTATTCTTGCCAGTGTTGGTGGGAGAGCTGTCCACTGTCATGAGCCTGTTGCTTCAACTATTTGACCCCATTGAAGAGAAGAGAAATTAGGGGGGGGGGAACTAAAGCGTTGAATTGATAAATCTCAAGGAGGGTAGAGTTTCGTTTCTTTCCAGACAATGAACGAAATGAAAAAAGAAAAAAGAAAATTGAAAAACAAAACTGAATGCTTCTGAGTCCCAAGAAGCCAGAAGCGAGAACAGAAAATACTTGCAATAAAAAAAATGCAAAGCAGAATTCAAACAAAGCCAACGGGGTTCGTTACAGGAGTAGTAGAAAAGCAACAAAAACGGAGACAAAAAACGTACCGCAGGGCCAAAAAAAAAAAAAAGAAGAAAGATAAACGCCAATATCCTGTGTGCAGGCCCAGTTCCCAAGCCCAATCTGATGATCCCAAATTTCCCGTTCCAAAGGAAAAAAACAGAACAAAACAAACATATCCAAAGGAAAGTGTGCCAGCCATCTTGTCAAGACAAACAAACCCAAAAAAAAACCAAAAAAACCATCACGGCCAACCGACAAAAAAAGGACAATAAAGAGTAGGTAAAGAAAAAGATTCCAATGACCCCCTGACAAAACCCTTGTTCCCATTGTACGCCCAAAAGTCCACGCGCGCACGCAAAACACCTCTGTACAGTCTTGTGCGCTTCAGATCTCCAGAGAGGAAGCCTGAACCCCCCCCCCCCCCCCCCCCGGGTCTCCACGGTCACCAGTCACTACCGCCTCCACCGGCACCGGAATTCCTGGCCGAGCGGCCGAGTCTTGCATGGGCGTGTGCCGGCCTGCCGTAGCCGTCAAACTCGCCCACGCTGTGCAGGAGCTGCTCGGCTGCCTCGCGCTCGCGCGTCGTTGCAATGTCTCTGTCGCCGCCGCCGCCGTATTGGTGGCTGTGCGTGTGGTAGTAGTTCTGCTGCTGCTGCTGGTGCGACCGCGGGCGCTGCGTCTCGCGCATCGCGCTCGGCTGTGCCTGGATGATCGACCCCATCAGCGGCGGCAGCGACGATGCTGTTGCTGCTGCTGCTGCCGTTGCATGTGCAGTTGACAGAGGAGGCGCGCCGACAGAGACAGGCCCGCGCGTTGTGGTGTCGACGAAAATGTCGTCGTCGAATAATGCCGTTGTTGCGCCTCCAGCAGCAGCGCTCGTGCCAAGATGGAGGCGGTCATCGTAGGCCAGCCCGTCAATGAGCCGTGCATCGCGCCGCTCCTGTAGAGCCAAGGGGCTGCCGCGACCGCCGCTGCTGCCGCCGCCACCACCACCACCCGCGGCAAGCGGCGAGTCCCCGCTGCCGCTGCTGCCACCACCGCTCGCGTCACGAAAGTGGTCTAGCGGCAGGCGCACAAACTCGCGCCGGGGGCCACCTCCTCCGCCGAAGATGGAAGACAGCGACTGCGCCGGCGCAGCACCTGTCGCTGTTGTTGTGGTCATGGTGGCACCGCCGGCGCCGGCGCCTGTCCCGCTGGCACCGCTCACGCTTCCGCCCATGACGGCCATGTCGCTGAGCCCCGAGTTGGTCCGCTCCAGCGCGCCCCACGCCACAATCGCGCTGTTTGCCGCCATGGCGCCGGCCGACGAGCTCGTCGGCGGAAACGGGCGCCGGTGGTAGATGGGGCCCGACACAGTGCTGCCCGCGCCCTCGCCGAAGCCGACGAGGCTTACCGACCCGTCGTCGCTCATGCGGTCTTCGTAGCCGCCAGCGGACCGGCTTGCCGCGTCTAGGTTGTCGTCATCCATCATCATGGCATCGACGTCGTCCACGCCGCCATCACCGCTGCCGCTGCCGTTGCCATCGCCACGGCCACGGTCGCCGCCGCTGCCACCCACGTCACCCATGCTACCCATGCCACTGCCGCGGTGTCCTGTCCTGTTGTAGCGGTAGTTGGGGCCGATGCTCAGGATGTCTTCATCGTCGTTGTCGTTGTCATCGTCGTCTTCGGTCATCGTGTCGCCGTCCAGGGTGTCGCCGTCGCCGAGCGTGCGACCGCTAATGCTGTCGGTTGCGCTGGCCGTACCCACGGTGCTCATCTTGGTGATGGCAACGGGCTGACCCTGCGCATCGAAAAAGGCGGGCGTCAGGGGACCCGGCACGGCCATGCCGGACAAGAAGCCGCCGCCGCCGCCGCCCCCTGGCGACGATGTGGGTGTCGCATAGAGAGACGGAGCACTGCCGCCGAACCGGTTGGCTGACGTGCCGCCGCCTCCACTCGCCACACTTCCCCGGTTCGCTGCATAGGACGGGCGCAGGGCGGTCATGCCAGAGAGGCCGGTGAGGCGGGAGATGCGGTCGGCGCGCTCGGCTTCGAGGCTGTTGGTCGATGCGCTGTGCTGGTGGCCGCCGCCGCTGCGATAGTTGCCGCCGCCAAGGAGGAGAGGCGGAATGTGGCCACCGCGGTGGCCATCTTTGATGGCGGTGGTTGACACGGCTGAGAGCGACGTGGTGGTGCTGGTCGGCGTGCCCGGCGTCTCCGACGGCGTGCCAGGGTTCGACGACGGCTGCGGGAGGTTGATAAAGGTGGGCTGCGCCGCCTGGACAGACTGCGGGGCCTGTGCTTGCGGCATCGTTGGACGTTGGATCTGGGGGGAGGCAGGACGGCAGGAAGGTAGAAAGGGATCTCCCGTGTCGTGTCGTGTCGTGTCGTAAGCTATACGTGATGCGCTTGTCGCGGGTTATCGTCGCGCGTCGGTTGCGGATGTTGGAGGACGCAGCAGCAAAAGGAGTCTCGCGTCTGGATCTCGTGATTTGCCGTTCTGATTATCTGTGTTTCGCGGGCGAATCGTTCCTTCCCCATGCCATTGCTGTTTCACCGACGAGTTCAGTCTGTGAGAATAGGCAACGAAAGAGAAAGGGCAAAAAAAGTGGTGCGCCTGCCTGCTTTCGTTTTGGAGTGGAACTGAAAGAGCAGGAGCGAACAGGGCCCTGACTGAGTGGAAGGAGAGGAGCCCTTAGGGGGGGGGGAATGGTGGGGGATGAGAGAGGCATGACGTCGCAAGGCCGGGCCTCTCCTAGTATCTTAGTTTCGCACTTGCCTAATGCAGCGAGCATTCCAGTTGGATAGACTTCGAACCAGTTAAGGACTGTTGCAGCGCAAAGGCAAAGACTAGGCCTGGCGATATTATTACTGCTCTGCGTTAGGACCCTGCGGCCTCTGTATGCTAGGGAGTTGGTGCCAGCGCATCTCCCTGTGCACCCCCGGGGCGCTGCTGTGCAAGTCGGTCTGCGACGCTTTGTTTGTCCACCACAAGACTCGGCTTTGTCCTCTGTTCGTGTCTCGCCGAACTCGCGTCCAGGCCACCCGTCGTCTGTTCCTATGTATGATACAAAAAGCAAGCAAAACAAACCGAACGCCCAACGCGCACAAAGCAGTGTGTTACAACCATTGCGGCCGTCTGGAGCGTGTCGCCGCCAACAGCCCAGCCCGAGCGTTGCTTCGTCGTCTAGTGCCGTGGCGTTGTCCGCTGTAATGGCGACAATGATACGGATGGGCCTCAGCGGCCTGCTCGCGCCCTACCGCCGTGATGCGAAAAAGGGCATGGGCTGGAAGGAGTTGCGCATCGGCCGTTGATGGTCCACCAACGGCATCGTGTCGCCGTTGCCATCGGTGCCGTCGCTGCTAGCGCTGCCATCGTCCTGCACAGGTGGCGCGATCTTGACCTCGCCGCGTGCAATCTCCACCATGGAGATGAGTGGCAACAGCAGGAGCAAGAGCGACAGTAGCTGGCCGAAGCTCCATAATTTCTCGCCGTTGTCTGAGAGCGCCACCGACGGACGGCCAAACGCTTGAGAGAGCAGCACAACGCGGATGGCGACGCCAATGGCGACGGCGCCCATGAGCACGAGGCCGACTGTCTGCACGATGCGGTAGAACCGCTGCTCGCGGCTGTGCAGGTACCACGTGGCCAGCGCGAACACGACGCAGTTGCCGGCGATGACGGCAACCGTGGCCACGAACTGGAACGCGCCCGTGCTGCCCGACCAGGTGCTAGGGTCGCTGGCCGACACTTTGCTGGCGGTGGTGCTGCTGCTGCTGCTGCTGCTGCCGTCCCAGGCGCAGGCTATGGGCAGGGTCTGGGGCAGACCCGTGGCCAGCGCGCGCAGGACAAAGACGCCATAGACGCAGCTGAGGGTCAGGTTGACAAACATGAGGGCCTGACGCAGCCAGCGCAGGACCCAGTCACGGCGAAAGTCGTGGACGAGGGCCAGCAGCGCGGCGTTGTGGACGGCGGTCGACAGCAGGCCGAGCATCCAGATCAGGAAGAAGTGGTATGGCACGAGCGACGCGACCTGGGCAAGGCCGAGGCTCTGGATGCCGATGCCGGTCACGATCTGCTGGTCGGAGTAGCTGTTGAGCAGCTTGCGACCAATGATGGTGAAGGTAGAACAGGGCGAGGCACTGCCGGCGGACAGCGGGCCGGCGCTGCCGTGGGCCTTGCGCTGCTGCGCGGCCTTGCCCCAGGTGTCCTGGGCGATGAGGGCGGTGCTGATGCAGAGGGCGACGGTGGCGGTGATGATGAACGAGAGGATGACCTGGCGGGGGGGAGGGTGTCAGCAGAAGGTGAAGAGACGGCCGGAGGGAGCGCGGCGGGCGGACCTACTCCGGCGCCCGCAATGCCGGCATTGCTGGGCGTGCTGGCCGGCACAACTGAGCAGTTGGCCGTCATTGCAGCAGACGGGGGCTCTGGTGTGGAACTGCGAATGTGTGTTCGTAGGTTTTGCAGGAGGCGAGGGCGGTTTGGCGAGTCGCGGGCGGTTGTCGTTGAAAAGAGGCTGCGCACAGAGGAAGTTTGGCGTAGTATGGGAGAGAGGGAGGAGAGGAGAGAAAGAGGAAAGAGGAAAGAGGAAAGAGGAAAGAGGAAGGAAGGAGTCACGAGAGAACAAGAGCCGATGCACAGAAGGAACGAAGGACCAGGCACTGCCCGACGTATATAATCGATAACAAGGCACGCGCTGGTCTGGTCGCGCCTGCGTTTGTGCTGCGCACGAGGCGGGAAGGAGGGACACGGCGATCGACAACAACGCCCGTCTCGGCAAACGGAGGCAGGCGCTCGTAGATTGCCTACTTGCCCACCCAAGAAAAGCAAAAAAAAAAAAAAAAAAAAAAAAAAACCGAGATCCTCAACGTCCATCGCCAAGGGGCAATCATCACGCATTGATACGCGTGGGACGCACAGCCGCTCACCCCAGCGCTGGTTTAAGCGCCTCGTGTGTTTCGCCAAGGGCCTTTCATGGGTTGACTGGCTGACAATCACTGCCCGACTCAACTCGAAACCAGCCAGGGGGAGGGCGTCAGCGGCGGCTTGCAGACACTCGTACCGCGGTCCCTGCATTTCCTGGGAGAGCCGCCGCGCTGCTGTCCATTCGGGCCCTGGGGCAGATTAATACGGCAGACGAGACGGCGGAGGCATCGTGGCGCTGGGTCCGCCTCGACCGGGGTCTCTCCGCCCCCGCCCGTTTTCGGCCTCCACGTCCAACGACCCGCGAAGCTGCCTTTGCTGGTTTTGCTATTTTTATCATCTTTGCTGTGGATGGGATGCTGTGTTGCACGCCCAGCGGAGGATCTACACGCAGCCAAAACAAACGGCAGGGCCAGGGAGAGGTGCCAGAGAGGTCGCCGTCGATCCAGCAACGGGGCAGGCGAGCCGAACAGCATGCGTGGCTTGCGTTGGTCCCCAGGAAGAACAATAAGATGAGACTAGACACGCAGACGGGTAGATGGGCAGACAGGCAGACGCCAGAAGGTGAGGTAGAAGACTGTGTTCTTGGCTTTGGGCAAAAGCTGTGCATCAACCCCCCCATCCACCCCCTCGCCCACGCCCTTATTAGATACCTATGTTCATTATACAGAAGACAACCTCGCCGCCTACAAGCGACAAATAAGCAAAAACACCCCAGCCAGAAAGACACGTCTCTCCCCAAACCAGTACCACAGTGATAGTCACAGATCATTGCAGCATTTGGCCCGTTCCCTCAGCCCTCTTCTCCGCGCCACGTTCTCTCTCTTCAAAACAGTCCTCGCTGCCTCCCCTTGTCCTGCCGTGCCCGCTTTGCCGACCGAGGCCCGCCTCCGCCGCCTCCTGCCCCAGCCCGTGGCGGCCGACCGTGATCGCTCACGTCTTCAATGTCGTCGCCGCCGCTGCCACCCCCGCCCAAGGCGCCGCCATCGTCCACGTCCGGATGCCACTGTGCCGACGTCAGCGTGCGCTTCTTAGTGCGTCGCACCTCGCTGCCATCGGGCTGGAACCGCTTGGCCAGCGCCGACGCGCGGTCTGCACGGTCTGCACGGTCTGCACCGGTGGCATCTTCTCGGCCGTCATCGCGCTGCTGCCGCCGGAGCTTCAGGGCCCGCGCAAGCGCCGTCGGCCTGTGCTTGGCCACGCCCGGCGACAGCGACAGCGTCAGAGGAAACGCCGCGCCCGGCTCGCCGCCGACCGCGTCGCCTTCCTCTTCTGTCCCTTCAGCCCCTGTCTCCCCAGCTCCTCCTGACGACAGCCCCTCGCCCATGCTAAGGTCGACGCTAGCTTCTCGGGCACCTCGTGCTGCTGCCTCGGCTGCGGCTTCTGCTGGCTCTGCTGCTGCTGTGGCTGCTGTTTTTCCGTTGTCGTCGTTGTCGTCTTCAATGTCGTCCTCGCGTTCCTGGGACGCCGGGGGCGTGCTTGCACCGTCCACGTCAAGATAGTCGTCCTTCCCGGCCCCCGCCCTCCGCGCCGCGGCGGCACTCTCTTTGCCATTGGCTCGGCCCAGTCCCGCCCGTGTCTTCCGTATTGTTGTTGCTGTTGCCGTTGTTGACTCTTTGGCGTTCCCCTCGTCTTCGCCTTCGCCCTCGTTCTCCGACTCGGAGACATGGTTGTCCCCGGTGCCGTTGAGCTTTGTGTTCCTCCGTGTTCGTAACGGCCGTGCGGCGGCTGCTGTTGTGGTCCCTTGCTGCTCCGCGTCTTCGGCTGTTGCTGGAATTTCGGCGTCGAGTGCTGTGTTGCTGTTGTTGTTCGCATCACCGTCACTATCAGACTCCGCTACGAACTCGCTGCTTTTGAAAGCTTTGCTGCTGCTGTTGGCACCAGCTCTTGTTCTCGGCACTGCCTTTGTCGCCGTTGTAGTTGTGCCATTCGCAACGACAGACTTCCCTTTAGCGGCTGCCAAGGCTCGTATGATGGTGCCTGTTGATGGCATAGCCGCTGAATCGCTGTCATCCAGTCCGTTCTTGATGTCATAGACATCGGCGTCGGTATTGGCATCGGCATCGTCATCGGCATCAGTGTCGGCACCCCCCTCACCCCCATCTTCGGCGACGGCGTCGCCGTAGTCTAGGTCCCAGCCCTGGCCAACTTTCTCGTCGGCATCGTACGCCTTGATCAGATGGTCACAGATCTGCCGTACGGACTTGCGGTGGTAGTTGGGCACCGACCGCTTCAGCCGGCTCCAGACAAGCTCGCGTGCCGCCCGGCCGTACTTGCCGCGGTACGCTAGATCCACGATGCGCGGCCACGGGATCTTGTCTTCGCGGCCGACGTTGGACTCGCGGATGGACATGACGAGCCGGTACTTGTCCGCGTTTGTCATTTTCCGCACCTGCTGTCGTGCCCTGTCGTTGATGGGCCGCTCCGTTTCGGGCACCGTGCGGCCGTTTTCCTCGGACGTGAGGCCGAGCAGGGGGAGAGGGCGACCCCTGACGATGCCGGATCGAGACGCCTTTGGAGATTCGCTCGGTCCTCCTTCTCGTTCTGTCGGTGCTGACGGCGCGGCAGTCGGCTTCCTCGCAGACTTCGGAGGCGGCGCCGGCCGAGAGAGCGACGACGGCGACAAAGGCACAGTCGCCCACTCGACCCCCTGCATCTTCTCGGCTTTCATCTGGCTCTGCGTGAGGTGCTCGGGATCCGGCGGCCCCACAAACTCGCCGTCGACGTTGAAATGGTAGGCCTCGTGAATCACACGCCACTTCCTGCGGCACTGCCGCCCCGTCCGTGTGAAGCCCATGCGCTCGCTGACCACCTGCCAGGGAATGTCCGCGGCCGCCGACGGCTGGATGGTGGCCGTGTCCTGCCGGCGCGACGCCTGGATCTCGCGCAGGAGCTCGCCCACGATGCGGCCCAGCGTCTTCTCCTCCTCAAACCGCCAGTAGGACAGCGTGACTTTGTTGCCGCACACCACCCGCTCGTCCCAGCGCTTGCGCACATCCTCGCTCGACCGGGACATCTCGCCGCCAATCACCGACCACTTGTTTCCGTGCTTGCCCACCAGCTCCGCCAGCTCCACGTCCTCCTCGGGCGTCCAGTGGTACGTCTGTGAAAAGCTGTGGTAGATGCGCCGGCACCGCAGAATCACCTGGAGCCGCTTGTGGTGGGGAAACTCGGACGAGAGTTCTGTCCAGAAGTCCAGATACTTGGTGGCCTTTTCGTGCACCATCACGTTGAAGTCGATCTGCGAGATCTGGTTATCTTCCATGTACTTGGTGCAAGCCCGCTGCATCTTCTCGACCTCCCGCGGCGTGAAATTGCCCTGGGGGCCCTTCTTCGTGGAGCTTCCGGGGCCAGCCGAGCCGCGCGATCCTGCCGTATTTGGCGTCCGCGACGGCCGTTTTCTTGCGCTGCTGGTAGCAGTGCCGGGCGTCGTGAGAACATTTTTCTTTGCTGCCTTTTTCGGTTTGGATGGTGCGGGCGTCACTGGGTCGGCGTCGTTGTCGTCGTTGTCGTCGTTGTCGTCGTTGTCGTCGTTGTCGTCGTTGCCGTCAGCATTATCATTGTCGTCGTCTACTGGCGACTCCTCTTGCACGCCACGCTTCCGCTTTCTAGGCGATCTCGCATCGGCTTCAGGGGCAGCCTCGTCTTCGGCGCCGCTGTCTACAACGATGCCGACCGGAGTTGTCGTGCCAGCATCGGCCTCTGCCGCCTCTTCAATGAATGGAGTTTTGGCGACCTGTTTTCTTCTTGCGCTTCTCCTGGTAGGCGCGGCCCCTGGCTCTTCGTCGTGCTGTGACGCGGAGGCAGCGGCGGCGCGATTCCGGGCTCCGCGTGCGGGGGGGCGGGATACGACTGGCACCTGCGCACTTTCATGCTCGAGTTGACTTTCTGGTGTCTCGTCTGGCGTCTCCGCCAGCCCCCCCTTCGCCGCCCCCTCATCCTCCACGGCCAAATCCCCCTCTTCAGGACTTCTCGGGGCTCCTTCACCCACCGTTTCTTCCTTGTTGTCGGCGCTTGGGCCCTCTACATCGGGATTGGTCCCTGGTGGGAGAATGTGCGGGATCTCATCCAGATCGTCGTCGGAACTCTCAACCACGTCGTTGTCGTCGGCTGCTGCAAGATGGGGGAGAGGAGCAGGCCCATCCGGCCCGGTGACCTCTTGAGCTTGCGCGGCACTCGTATCGACATCCCCGGCGTCCTTGATACCTTCGCCCTCGTCTCCGCTGGAATCGCTGTCGCTGGAATCGCTAGAATCGCTAGAACTGCTCGAGTCGCTCGCATCACTTCCGTCGCCCTTGTCTCTCGCATTTTTGTTCTCGTCTTCGCTATCGTCGCTGCTGGACGAAGACGCATCTATTTTCGTGGTGGGCTGCAGGTCGGATATGCTTGTCGCCCCAGCCTCCTTGGCTTTGGCTAGGGGCTGGCTCGCAGCAGCGTTGCCCCCGTCGCGCCCACCGTCGTTGTCGCTAGCACTGTCGCTAGAAGAGTCGTCGCTTGTGCTTTCGCTCGACGTGGCTTTTGAGGAGCTGGAGCTGCCCTCGTCGCCACGTTTGATGCGCGCCACCGGGATGCTCTGCGGCTGTGGTGGGCGCGCAACAGGCAAGCTCGTGAATACCTGCCTTGGCGGCATTGGCGCATCATCGTCCTCATCGTCGTCGCTGTCGCTGCCACTGTCACTATCGCTGTCGCTGTCACTGTCGCTGTCGCTGTCGCTGTCGCTGTTGCGGCTTGCCTCCGGTCCACGGGTCTGCCCAGCACTCGCGTCCTCGGAGTCAGAGGAGCTGCTCTCGATGTCTGGCTCGGTCTTAAAGAACCCGGAGCCTTCGTCTTCGGACCCGGACGCGGACGCGGACTCGATCGCCGCGTCAACCACAAAGCGATTTGCTCTTGACATGGCCGACGCGCTCTTTTTGTGCCTCTTCCCAGTCTATCTCTCCGCCGCAACTGCGCTCTCGCTCCTCGCGCCCGCTCTTCAGCTTCGCCTCCTCTCTGTCAGAGCTGCGGGCCGTCTGCGGTTGCCACGGTACGCGCCGGTGGTGTTGGTGGCGGCAAGAACGGGTCGCGCTGACCGCATGGACTCTATGCGACGCCGTTGGCTTGTGCTCGTGGACGATGAGGAGGGGGTTGGGGGCCGAGGAGGGAGGTCGGTCGTTCCGTGTCTTGGCCTTCAGCACGATGCGCACGGGGACGAAGGCTGCCTTTTGTTGAATCGCGTCGGGGGTAAGCCAGCGCAATGAGATGTCGCTGTTTGTGAGCCGTTGTTGCGAGACGTTGCGCACGGCTGGCAAACTGGCCGAGAAACATTGGGTGGGAAAAAAAATAAAACAAGAGGCGGCAAGGTGAAGCGCGTTGACGACTAAAGTGGGACCAGATTTTGCGCGCATCGAAAGCCAGGAACAGCACAGAACAAAACATGTCTCCACTTTTCCATCACTAACACGGGGAACCAACCTCGCCTCACTTTGGCGGAGAAAGGGAATACGACGAGCACAGCCGGCGACAGCCTGATCTAACTTCACGTTGGACACCTATCTGCTGTCACAGCTACACTTTGAAGAGAATGGTATCGGCTCTGCTTTTGAGGCTCTCTAACTGACTGGCAGGGGCCCCCAAGGCAACTAAAACTGTGAAAGCAGGCGCCCTTCTCCACCACCGCTATGGCTTCCCCAAACACAATGCTGATTTATCACGATATCTACCAGCCTCGTTCGCATGGCGCCAAGGACAGCGTCAAGATAGATACCGGGAGATCTCGACGCGTTCTCTAGACCACTTCCTTCGCTGAAGGCGGCTTCTCGGCCTGGGTGCCCTTTCTCTCCTTCCCCACATTACCATTTGCATCGTTGCCCCCTTTGTCGTCGGAGAGACACACACTGTCGGCACCGGTGCTGATGCTGCGACAGCCCATGACACCGCCGGCCAGCTGGGGTGCGGCGGCGGTGAGTTGTTCGCCAAGGCTCCCACTTCTTGCTCGGCCACCGCCATCAGCCACATTGGATGCAGGCGACGAGGCTACCGTCTCAGGAACCCGGTGCTCCTTGTCTGTCGACGCGGTGTTTGGCGGCGTCTCCGGTCGGACCGCCTCTTTGAGATACTCGTTGAATATGTCCATACAGGTGCCGGCATCATGGCCCAGCGACCGCGCATCCTCCTCTTCGAGCAAGGTCACACCTCCACTCCTCACTTCACGATTGGCGTCAGCTGTGGAGCGGATTAGGGGTGTTAGCGGAAGCGGAGGCAGTGGAGAGGTGGGGGGAGGAGCAACTGGTCCGAGCTGTCGGAGAAGCAACAAAGGTACACCGCTGGACTTTATAGCAGCAGTCTCCGGGTCTCTTTGCTTGCCGACCGGCGATGGTGGGAGGGCGATTGCTGCAGCCGTGGGGCCGGGCACAGGTGCCGCAGCCAGCTTGGAATCGGACGTAGGTGCTGCCTTGGAAGACTGCCGCTTGGGCGGAGGGCGGATGGACATAATCTCCCGCATTTCCTCATGTGTGAGCTTCTTGTCCTTCCGAGTCTGCTCCTCCACAATATGCCGCACCCTCCCGTTCTCCGATGCGTGACGCGCACGAACGCTGTCTTCCGAGTTGTCCGAGCTATTCCGCTGCAACGACCCGGCTAGCGGTGGCGCCGATGCTGCCATCTTCTCGGCCATGTCGCGCAAGTCAAACGTCGACCTCCTCGCCATCAGCACGCGGCCAGTTCCTCGCTTCAAAGAAGACCAAGCCTTCGACAGCGTGGACGGTGGCGGCGGCGGATTGTCGGGAAGCACTACCTCCTTGACTTCCGGTCTTTCCTGTGCCATCGGCTTTCGCCTCTTTTGTAGCAACTGCTGCTGCTGCGACTGCTGCTGCTGCGACTGCTGCTGCTGCGACTGTTGTGGCTGTTGTGGCTTCTGCGGTTGTTTTTGCCGCCGCACATCAAGAACGAGCTCGTTCAAGACGTCTCGTTCGTGGAGGGCCAACTGACGAGCCGACTCCCTCTCAGCCTCGCGCCGCCGTTTTTCGCCTGGAGCATAGCCGATTCGGCTCTCGCCCTCGCCCTTCCTTTCTTGTTCCTTTTCCGCTTGCTGGCGGAACCACGCTCTGCGCTTCTCTTGGTTCTCTTTGGACTCCTCAGGCATGAGCATGAAAAATCCATCCATCTCCTGGGGCACTCGCGGCAGACTAAAGTCCGCCATTTTGGCACAGGCTCCCGGTGCCCCCTGTCTGTCGCAGCCCGAGCTGTTGCCACCAGTGTTCTCGGTAGCTGTTCCAGGGCGAGTATATGGTGTGAGCTGGCTCGCGTACGAGGCTCCGCGGTTCCGGAGACCCATCCGAAAACCGAAACTCATAGTGCTGTCGCCTCCGCTGCCAAAAGTTTCCTTGAGAGTATTGGTGGGCTGCGTGATAGAGCGAATGTGCTGCCTCCGCGTGGCGCGCCGGGAAGAAGGGAACAGGTTGAACTTCTGGGCTCCTCCCGAGCCACCACTGACAAATCGAGTCAGGGGGCTGCCAGCACTGAAAGCGCTGACCTTGCTCGTGCAGCTTGCCTGAGTGCTGCTTGGGGTGACAGGCAGGCCGCCACCATCCTCTGGTGCTGTTTCCTCTTCTTTGCCCTTTTCTTTTGCCGAAATAGTATTTCCGCCGAGGGGGTCGCCTTTCTCGTTCTGGGAGTGGGAAGGCAATATGGTGTCCTCTTCTTCAGCTGCTACCCCATCACCTGCATCTTGGAGCTTCGTGGTGACCTGGCCGTTTCCTGCGATCTGGTTCTTAGCAGCCAGCAACAATGACTGGCGTTGAAAGAGCGCAGCATCAAGGCGCAGATTGTTGCGCGATTCTGAGCTCGCCATTTCGAATGCCAGCTTCCCCAGCCGCGGGGATGCAAGTGACTTTTCGGGTTTCACAGTATCTTCGTCTTTCGAGCTGCCAACAGTACTTGAACTGGGGGTCTCATTCGTGCTCGAAGTGGCCATTGACATTGGGCGGACACTTGAGGATATGCTTCTTTTTCGAAGCAGTGTCAGCGGTCGGCCCAAGAGCGCCGTCTCGCACTCGGCCACATTTTCTGGGGGCAAGGGGGGTTCATTGATGGCCTCGGAAGCCGCCTAAGCTTCGACTGCCACATGCAGTGCCCCTGTAGTAAAGTCATCTCTTGGAGCGTCTTCGTTTTCCTCTAGACAGTTCGGTGGCCTGTGAATGGTCGTTTTCGTAGAGGCCGTACTATCACTAGATACTGTACGCATAAACGAAGACGCTCCACCGCCAGAAACAAGTCTCGTGATGGTGTCGCGGCCGAACCTGGGCACAAAGACGGACTGGCGATTGACAGAGATGTCTGCTTCCGGAAGCCACTCGGGCAACGGTGGTGCAAGAGCGCACTGGCGGCCTTCATTTTCGGCGTTGATCTTCTCGATTAGATAGTTTCTTACATATTGCCAGGCATCCGTCGGTTTTGGAGGCTTCTCTCTATGCGGGTTAATCATGACTGGGCGCTCTGCCGTGTGAGGCGCTTGACCAGACGTGACTGTATTTGGCGGAGCGTTGGAGATGTTGTCTCCATTAATGGCGTTCTCATTAGAAAATCGAATCGCCCTTGGCGGCCATCGCTGAGGGAAAGACCCAGCTCTGTCAAGAGGCGGCATATCTGGGAGGATGGGGACACCACTAGTGACCTGCTCGTGCGTTTTGAACTTTGCAAGCAAGCCTTCGGTAGACTTCCAGCTAGACTTGATCAGTCTCAATGTGCGCTCCGATGTTGTCGTTGTCGCTTGACTCATCGGCTGATTGAGGGGCAGAGTGGACTTGATGGGCATCAAAACGGGGAATTGGGCTTGCAATTCTTGGTCACCATGGCCCTGTTTCTTGCTAGACTCGAGTCTTTCGTCAAGGCTCTCTACCCGTACCGCCGCTTCCATTTGTTTTTGGTTTGTCGGTGTTCCGAAAACATCGTCGTCGTCGTTGTCGTCGTCGTTCATGCCGGTTACCATCTGCGAGTAGCTTGCAGGCGAATAGGTAGGAGACATTGGTCGAGATCTTTGTACAGAAGGTGTCGTTTGGACCTCTTCTCTCACAGCCAACTGGGCTCGTAGCCTCGCCAGCGTGTGTGCAGATGCCGCCGTTCCAGTATTCAGACCCGCCTGGTTGTTTGAATTGTTCTCGGCAGGGAGTGCCAAACCACGCTTCAACAACTCTCGCTCGTCTAGACCGCTCAGTTCTCTGGCCAGGGGGTGCAGCAAAATCTCCGAGTTGGAACCATACGACGACCCGTATGTGGAGATGCTCTGTCCAGACACCGAGGAAATGGAGCCCTTGAGGGTGGGCCGGGCCGGGACAGGTCCGCTCTCGAAGGAATCAGGCTTTTCCCCGATCTTTCCAATGGTACCTAGTTGCACAAATGCATCCTGAACAGACTCAATTCGATCAAAGTAAGCTTTCAGGGCAGGCCATATCGCAGTCGCCCAACCGCCCCCGATTCCAATTTGGGAGAGCAGGTCTTTTTGGACGCTTTCTGCGCCTGCGTCGCTGTCGCTGTTGTTGCGACTGCTCTTCGTGTGCTCCACAATACGCATAGCAGCCAGGTAGATTTTCTCCCGGAGAGCCTGTATTTCTTCGACATTGATGCAGGGGACTGGGTATGACATGAGGTACGGCGGGAAAAGAGAGTTGAGCAGCTGCATCACGAACTCGGCGCTGGTGCCCTCGGCGAGATGGTGGCATATCGTCTGCAGGGAAAATATATGTCAGAGGTGCTGCTATGCCGTTTCCTTCTCGTTTTCCATGTTTTTTTCTGCATGCTGGGTTCAATGCCTCAAAACCTACACAAATCCTTGTCCCCAAAAACACTGATCGAAAGAGCAACTGGGCCTCGGCATTTTGCTCAATGAGCGGCTCGAGCACATCAAGGCCTGGGTGCATTCGATGCCGGGCAACCTCCAGCTGTTCTGCGTTGCGGATGTCGAGTTTCTCTGCGATGCTGTCTAGGTCCCGTCGTCTGCGGCACTCGAGACCGGTGATGGTGTCGACGCCCTTGATGAGGTCAAGGGTTTTCCAAGCCACGTCCTCTTCATCCTGGGGGAAGACGAACTGCAGCAGGCGCACTTTCACGTCAGGGAGGTCGCATCGCTTCGGAACGTCCAGCTCCTGGATGCTTCCAGGGCTTGTATTAAGCACACTCAGGTGCGACGACGTCTTTCTCAAGGATTTGATGGCCGTGACGACTACACTCAAAACAGACATGTCCCGACCAAAGGCTGCGAGCCGCTCCTTGAGCACATCTTGCGCGGCAGTCACATCGTCCGTGGCTGGGGCGTCTGCTCCGCCGCCGCCAGTCTCTCTTGCGAGCAGCCCGTCGATGAGCTTTTTTGTGTCCGCATTGTTCGTCCACGCCTCGAGCAGCAGCGACGCTGGTGAAGGAAGCCGTGCTGTACGTTTGGAGTAGCGCAAACGGTCAGTCATTTTTCAAGTCCCTGCAAAGAGCACAGCCCTACTGGAGACGCAACCGGTTCTGCTTACATAGAGAGGGTCCGAACAGAGGTGCCATAAGAGGCAGAAGAAAGACGACGGACGGCCAGACCTTTGAGGCCAGTGATGAGGGTTTTGAGGGAGATGGTCTGATATACGATGAAAGAGAATCTGGAGACCAGAAAATGGGTAGAGCAGCGTGTTAAGAAAAGAGAAGGGGGGGGGTAAACAGATGCCAAGGAAACCGAGAGCAAAACAGTGCGCTGGGAGGGGTTTCGGTATCTCCGTTTGACAAGAGAATAATAATTTGGGGGGAGGAAAGATGTTAATGTCTCGGGGGAGAAAGAGGAGGGAGGGAGAAAAGCTGTATTGAAGAGCATTTCATTGTGAGATTACGAAAGCAAAATGAAAACGGCGGTGTTGTCGCTTTGGGAAGGAGGATGGGAAATCAAAGAAGGAAGGAGCGGCCCAGGACCGCCGGCTGCCTACAAGCCATTCTATGAGACGCTCCCCGCCGCCGGCCTCGCTTCCAAGGCATTCAAGCATTGATAAGAAGCCGACCTGTTTACGGAGAACTCTGCAATGCACTTCTTCAGTTCCATGTGTCGCCTCCAGACGGCCAGCCTCGCCTATCGCAGCTGCCGATGTGCCAAGGGCGCCGCTCCCTGCCAAGTCTCAGAAATCGTCACGTGATGCAGCTTCTTCAGCGAACCTGGTTCCACCGCGCCTGCCATTTTCTGTTCGTGGTTGGCGCATCAGCGCCCCTTCCTCTTTTGGAGTCTTGGCGAGCCTGGGTTGCGTGTGACGGAACTCAAAGTCCCGCCAGGCGGTTTTTTTCCTGTCCCTTAATACTGTGTTGACGTGTCTTTAATTTCGAAGACGAAAAAAACTCTTCTGAGAAAAGGACGGTGCTTGGCATCTGGATCTCGTTCGCGCTCTCTCCCCTATCCTTTCCAAGCTGCCCGTTTGCATCCTTCCACTCTGTTGCTCTGCTCCTCCTCCTCCTAACACTTCTTGGGCCAACTGGGCCCCCCTTTCTATGCAACGCCCCGTTAAGAGCATGAAATCGTTGTAAGAGATTGTGAAGGAGCGCTGACGCGACGACGACGACATCGACGACGACAACTGGCGACAAGAGAGAGAGAGAGAGAGAGACTCGGTCTGGGAAGCCATAGAGAGGCATGGTGTGGCCCCAGATTCTTACAGGATGGCGGGCGCAAGCACGGGCGCTTAGGGCGAGGAACAGCTCTGCAACGAGCGTCGCCGCTCACTCCTTTGCATCACGGCCGACGCCGAGGGCCGGCAACGGCTCCGCCCTTTGTGACTGCGGGCGACGAAAAGGAGGCGTCTCCAATGGCGGCATTGGCCCATATCGTGCCCTTGCGGCGCCTCCTCTGCGTCTGCTGCCCCACGCCCGCCGATGCTATGCTTCGTCGGCAGCGACCACACCACCGTCGCCGCCGCAGCAGCAGCCTGGAGACGACGACAGCAACAAGGCCAGCGCCAAGAGCGGAGGTGGGAGCCGGGGCTCGTCCGGGCCTGGCGGCGGAAGCCAGGAGGGCGGCATTGGCCACAAAATGCTAGAGGCGGCGGCTACGTCGTTTGCCTCGATCGTTATGCTGGGCCTTGGGTTTGGCCTCGCGGGCTACGGGTACCACCGCTTCTACAAGCACCTCGTGCTGCGCAAGATGATGCTGGCTTTCGAGCCGGGGGATCCAGTGCTAGAGCTGGCGGCAATGGGTCGCGGTGTTCCGCAGCACATCACGAGCAGCGCTGCGGGCGTGACCCACAAAGAACCTGGCACGTACGTAGCGGCTGGCGACAGCGACAACGATGGCGACAGCGAGGAACGCAGCGAGGGCAGCGACGCCGAGTATGACGACGGGCGGGGCAACTACTGGATTGAGCGGCCGGAGCAGAAAAAGGTCAACGACATTGTCTCGGGGCGGGAGATTGGGCACTACCACCTGTTCATTGGCGAGAAGGGCACGGGCAAGAGCAGCATGCAGATGGAGGCCATGGCGCAGAACGACGCGGAGGGCGTGGCCATGTTTGACGCGCACGCCGACTTGGAGATCTTCCGCATCCGCCTGGGCAAGGCGCTCAACTTTGAGTACAACGAGGACTACATCGGCGGCTACTTCAGCGAGCGGGGCCCGCGCGAGAGCACGGCGCTGCTCGACATTGAGCGCGCGCTCAACAAGCTCGAAAAGGTGGCGCTGCGGCGCCGCAATGCGACGCGGCCGGGCCAGCGCCACCACCCGCTGGTGATGATTGTCAACCAGATGCACCTGATCCGCGACGACGAAGACGGACGCGACCTGATCGAGCTGCTGCAGCAGCGCGCCGAGCAGTGGGCCGCATCGGGGCTGGTGACGATGGTGTTCAACAGCGACGACTACTGGATCTACGAGCGGCTCAAGCAGCTGGCGGCGCGGCTCGAGGTGCACAGCATTCAGGACCTGGCGCGGCGCCAGGCCATGGTGACGCTGCAGCGGTTCCGGTGGCGCTACTTTGGCGAGCACGTCAGCGACGCGACGGCGTCAACCATCTACGACCACGTCGGCGGGCGGCTGACGTTTCTGAACCGCGTGGCGCGCAGCCGGGACATGCATGCCACGTGCAAGCGCATCATGGAGGCCGAGAAGACCTGGTTCCTCAACCAGTGCTGGGTCCTGGGCGCCGACATGGACGACGACGTGATGGATCAGCAGAAGTGGGCCGCCGCCGCCATGGTCCTCGCCCAGGCGCTCATCGACAAGGAGGCTGAAGGCAAGGAGCAGGCGGAGCGGACGACGCAGCAGAGCGAGCATCCACCACGTGGCGACACCGGAAGCGAGGTGGCGGCGGCCGTCGCCCACACTACGGCCGATTGCACCCCGCTGCCGTCGTTTGCGCTGCACGAGGCCCAGCAGATCATGACGCGCGCCGACTTCATCCGCGAGATGGACCGGCGCAACCTGTTTACGATTTCTAGCGATGCGCGGGTGCGCGCCGCCTCGGTGCCCATGCACGAGGCCCTGCGGCAGATTTGCAATGCGCCGGGCTTCCGCGAGCACCTGGAGGCGACCGTGCAGCGCATTGCGGACATTGAGAGCCTGGGCCGCACACGCGAGCTGGTAGCCAAAGATCTTGTCCTCGGCGGGCACTACGAGTTTGCGGCGGCGGCGGGAAGCGGCAGCTCCGGCGGACGCAGCTTCTTCGGGCGTGGTAGCAGCGGCAGCAGCAGTAAGAAGACGGAGGTCCGGTTCCGGGGCTGGAGCCCGCATGAGCGGCCGCAGAGGGATCCGCCCGAGCCCGGAGACGAAAAAGACGATCCGTGACGACTGGGAGCCTTTTCTGTCGGAGAGGCACTCGGGGTCCCATCTCGCCTCGATCCCTCCCTCCGTCTCTCTGTCCCTCTCCCATTTTTCTATCGCTATATTCTCCCCCCTTCTTCTCTCCTTGCGTTTTCGGCGTTTCCTCTAGGCATTTCTTTGCATCTGGGCATTGGCTGGACTCCTCCGTCTTACCTGCATAACCAACAGTCCAGCGGGGGGAGGGGCTGTATGCGTGTCTCACATTTCGAGGCATTTTGTCCATCTTTCTTCTTTGCATCACGGGGGAGGGGTGGGCGTTGTGTTCTGTTGGCCTTTTTTTTGGCAGCACCTCTCTCTCGGCTTATCATTTTCCCTCTTTTGGCATTCGATTTGCTACTCCTTGCGTTCTTTCGGGCATCCGGCATCTGTATCTCTCTCATTTTCATTGGCCTCGGAGAGAGCGAGAGGCTGGGAGAGGCAGGGCAGCAGCCTGTGATAGATACACGCCTTTTGGAGTTGGCGGTGCTTTTCTTATTGCATGCTTCTTGCATGATTCTTGCACGATTCTTGCATGTGCTGGCAAAAAGGCGCTAGACATGAAGTCTGGTTGCTTGTTTTCCATCTTTTCGCTTCCTTTTTGTTTTCTTTTGTTTTCTTTTTCTTCTTTTTCTGCCAACCCCCTTTTGTTGGCATGTATCACACGACGTGGGAAAAAGAAAAAAGGCCAACACAGTCCAAGACATGCAGCAAACTATTGGAATGGCCCAACAGACAAGAGAAACCCGAACCTAATACCGAGTGCAGTTATTTCTGTATCACCCAATCCCGCCCCCGCCCCCTCCCCCATTCCCTATCGTGGCAACTTTTGAGTCGAAACTGCACACCCTTTAATATGTTTCTTCCTCGTTGATAGGAATGTTTCTTTGTCCCTCTGCTTCTGTGTGTACGACGTTCTCCGAGCTTTTCTCCGAGAGGCTGCGTGGGAGACGACAAGCTGCCAAAGCCGGCCTGAGTACATTCTGTCCCTGTCAAGAAGCCATACAACGAAAGAAGAAAACAAAAATGTTTAGGCTATGGCTGTTGGTCCCCCCTCAACCCCCAAGCGAGCCGCCCTTCCTTTCCTTTCTTCCTATTTTACAAACAATTTTAAACAGAACGGGGGAGGAGGAGGGGGCGGAGGGGCAGACACGTTGTTCGAGGCCCTGAAAGTTGGGACTTCATTCCCATCCCGCCGGCGTGGGTTTTTGGTTTATTTTGTCTGCTCGTTTGCTGGTTCTCACCAGGCCTTGTTCGCCGCACTTCCACCCCGAGTTGCCCCGTAATATGTCGGATCTTTTGTACGGAGTAGATGCAAGGTATCTTTCATTTGGTCTGTCGCTTGGCCCGGTCTCTCGGGGCGTTGGTTCGTGCCTCTTGTTTTACGGCGGCATGCCACTAATGCTTGAACAATAAACATCACTACGGAGTACTCGCAAGCTAGAAACACACGAAGCAAAAGCACATGACAGCAACACCCTCCCCCCTCCCCCCCCCCATCTGTCACTGGGGCTGGGAGGGTGCTTTGGCCGCCAGCTTGGCTTTTAGTGCCGTGCTGGTTGCTATTCCTGTCTGCCCTTATGCGAGGATAAACAGCTAAGAGGAAAGAATGGAGCTTGGACATTGACCTCGGAAGGATTCTGTCTGCACTACTCCGTAAAAAAGACACAAAAAGAAAGACGATCTGCAGCTGAAGACCCGCACCGGCAAGAACAGGGCAAGCGGTGCTGACCTGGCTGGTCAGGCCTCCGGTCCAAAACTCACCGTGTGCAGAAATGTCTTAGAATTGTCCGAGCATACGATGTATCTGTACTGAATTCCCTACTTTTTTTTTTGTCTAGGCTAACGATCGTATTATTTGATATTTGACATTGGGCTGTCCGTTACAGCTTTCATTCCTCCCTACTCTCCCTGGGCCCTTGTTCTCTTGTTCTATTCTTCAAGGCTAATTTAGAATGGTCGGCGAACTCACCCATACGACGTAGTTTACCCCATAATCGAACGAGGATCGGTGGGAAAGGGGGAATGGAGGAATGTGATTCAGCCTGCGTTGGGCAAATAAACCCCCTCGAAAAACTGACGATGGGGAGCTATGGCTGAATGCGTACGACGTACGGAGTACTTCTAGCAAAGCAGTCAGAGCGGCGACCGCTAAAAGGAAAAAGAAAAGAAGAGCGACTGGACAACGAAGGAAAGGGGGCGGGGGAGCCGCCGGAATTGCTCCGTCAGCTGAAGACGAGCTGGCAATGGCCAGGCCACACCAGGATTGTTTGGTTGCCGACCCCGGTTTTGCTGGGCTGCTTGATGCAAGCCACCCGGAATGACCAGGCGGTCTGCTGGTCAAGGGGTGGAAAGGAGGGAGAAAGGGGGAGGGACTGGGCACACAATCGATGAGGTGTACGGTTCTGGACGGTGTGGTCGTCACGGCAGGAGCCCTCTCCTCAAGAAAACTCAGTAGGATTGTATACGCGCACTCGTGTCGCTGGCATGAGCTGTATTACAGGTACACAGGTACACCATTTTACGAAAAGTACGTCCAGTCTGTCGGTGAAGGCAAGCGGACGCGGGATGCTTCGTGAGAGAAGTGCCGCCTCCCCTTCTCCTAACGACCCTCTTTTCTTGGAAGGAGGCTGAGCATCTTGATGTGGTATGTCCATCCCTCATGAGCAGATGAGGCGTCAGTCACCCCTTCCCCCCCCCTCTCAAGCTCAACAGAAAACAACGTCAAGCAACCAGCCTGCGAAATAAGCCAAGGGGGGGGGCGGGGGGGGCTGAACCAAAGAAAGAAGAGGTAATGTAAGATACAGGCAAGATACAAGGCTACGCCGAGTGGGGTAATTCGACGGGGAGAGACTCGGGCTTGTCTCTCCAGCTCATCCAGGCTCGGTCACGGCAGACGGGGAGTGTGATTCAAAATCTGGGAGAGGGAGACAGAGAGGGGGAAAGATAGATAGACAGACAGACAGAAAGAAGAACAAATGAAACAAACAGGGCAAAAAGGAAGGCGCCGGCAAGACGCCGAATCCTTCCAGTTTCCCCGGGAGGGGATGTTTATCTTCTTTGCTTTTTCCTTGCCGGCGGCAGGCGCAACAAATACAACCAAACGCCACTCACAGGCTTGCAAGGTCATTCGCTTGTCATTACTACGAGGCAATGGAGATGAGGGCTGTGAATGGCGGAATCTAACGAACATGCGGTGACAGCAGCAGCAAGGGGGGCGGACAGGGGGTTTGCTCCTAGGAGCAGGCGAGAAAATGGTTCGTCTCTTGGGCGGGCCCCTACCTTTCTGAGCTTTTCTTTTCCTCGTTTTCTTTTTACACACAGCTGAACAAACCAAATCGCCTATCAACTTTTAAAGAAACCAATGAGAATAAGAGGAGGGGGGGGGGGGTGCGAAAGGAGACGAGACGGCGGGCAGCAAAAAGGGAAAGAAAAACACCCCCCTAGAAGCACGCAGCCAAGGCCTGGCCGCGGTGTATATGTACAACGGTACAGCCTCACCGGGCTGGCCAGCCGCAGTATTCTTTTGCAAAAAAAAAAAAGTACACATTGCCATCACCAAGAGCGGGGTAGGGAGGACCATACGCAAAAAAAGAAAAAGCCCAAGACAGACAGAGAGAGGGCGAGAAAAGGGGGGTGTCTTGCATTTCCTCGTTTTACTCACCGTTCTCCAAAGCGATAATAATATCACGGCCGGTGATTCGTCTCGTTCCGTTCAGCTTCTGCCCGCGCTCTCCCCGATGGGACACATATCTGTGTCGATCTCCGGAACCTTGGACCCTTGGGCCCTTTTGCTCCGGGCTTGTCACTTTCACATATTTGTCGGGGACTGCTTTCGTAACCTGGTGCTTGGCACGCAGGGTCTGGTCTTCCCGTCTCTTTCTCTCTCTCTCCGTCTCCGTCTCTATATCTCGGACTCCTTGGAGGCCCCCCATCTCTACGCAGCGGAGGCGTCCCCCGGTCCCTTTCTTTGTAGCTTTTCTTAGAAGGTACTTGTACTGGATGCAAGGCATTTGCTCGTGCTCCTACTCGTACTCATAGAACAAGTTGTTAGGGGTGTTCGTTGTATGGGCCCGGAACGAAGGTAAAAGACCTGTTTTTATTATTAAAATTTTATAGTGATCGGGGGGGGGGGGGAAGGCTTTGGCATGCAGTGTGACGCAGGAAGCCCCAAGTTCAATAAGCAGATCGACTCGAGGAACCAATACTAGGCCCGCGGGGAGGGGGTGCAGGGGTGGGCGAAGGATGGGACACAGGATTGGGATCCAAGGCAAAGCTGGTTTTGCGTCCCCTGGCTTTCTGTTCCTTCGGGGGACTCGGCTTCCTTCCTGTTCTCGGGGAACAAAAGAAGAAGACCAAAGGGAGGTAGGGGGCCCTCATCTTCCATCTCTTTTCTGTTTTCCCGAGCGAACGGGTCAATCGGTGGGTTTCACGCATTGTCCTTTTGTGCTCCGAGAGAGAAGGCTCCTCCCTTCCCTCTTCTTTTACGCTACGGAGAAAATGGGAAGGCAAAATGAAAAGCAGGAACCAAGAAAACAGCATTCTCCCGAATCCTTCGCCCGTAGTACGACTCGTAATTCTACTTTACCAATACCGCAGACGAGGGTTGTTTCTCATCTACAAAGTAAGATATATGGTTGGACGCTTGGGGGGGGGAACAAATCTGTTACGTATCCACCAGACTGGCTATGACGAAGGGACATCTCGTAGTGCGGGGGGTCTAAACAGGGGGGGAGGGAGAAAGAAGGAAAGGAAGAAAGGGGAAGAGCCGCCGTGACGAGCAAAGGATGCGATCGTCGTCCTGGCATTGATGAGGGGGGGTGTGTCCTGTCCGCGGGAATTCATACGCAAAAACAAGAAGTGCAACACCAGGGAAGAAAACAAACCATCACATCGCGGGGTCGCGTGTCTTTTCTTCTTCTTTTTTTCTCTCCTTATCTCATGGAGGTCCCCGGCGTGTCAGGCAACGCGCACTATGACTGGCTGGACTGGTGGTTTGCACGGAGAAAGCGGAAACAAGCAAAGCATCGTGAGGTTGAGAAGAGGAAGTTTTAAGCGAGGCGCCAACACTTTTGCAGAAACGCCACGCTCGCGCAACACAGCGTTTGTCCTTTTCTTGTCTGGGTTTCCCCTCTTCTTTCCTTTTCCCCCTTGTTTTTTTTCTTCTTTTGTCCCTTCCTTTTTGTCGGATTTTCTTGCTCTCCTTGCGCCGTAGCGATGTCGCACGGCACGAGGAAGAAACAGAAAAATGGATAATTGAAACGAGAAATCGGAAACTGGAACCCTCATCCCGTGTCGGAATGGTCCCCCGTCGAGGAAGGGCGGTTTCGTTACTCACACGATTTCTGGCTTGTACAGTCAGATATGTACCCGTACATATATATGTATATTGGGAAGAATCGACTTGGCCTGCTTCCGCCTTTTGACAGAGTTCGTGAGGAGCGGGATTCTCCGTCGTAAAACAAGGAGAGGGGGGGTGAGCCAAGCTAAGGGAGTACTATCTCGTCAGCAGGACGAGGAGAACGCAGATGCATTCCGGGCGATTGCGCCTCCGTTCTGCTTGACGGTGAACTGGAGCGGGAACGGACTGGGCGTGCGTTGTGGGATACTCGTCGTGACGCTCCATTCTCTCCGGGGGTTGGTGCACGGGGCTGGTGTCGAAGGACAGAAAAGGCTTGAACTCGCAGCAGATTTATTGAGTATTAGTGGCTGGCTGGAGCAAAGGGACCATGCATGCTCATAGAGCATGTTTTGTCCGGGGGCCGCGGAGGGGGGGGGGGGTGGTACGGAGTAGTGGGAGGGCTGGCCTGGGCTGGCCCTTTCAACACTTGGGCAGACACATGTCTCTTACCATGCAATACTATTGCAGCCTCCCGGGGTGGCATCTGCTGGCATTCCTCTTGGGGTAAACCGAAGCATTGTTCTGAGGGAGGGAAGGGGGTTCATAAGGACGACGAATGAGCAGAGGCAAAGTCGGACTAGCATCTTACGAGCAAAGAACAACGCATGGGACGGGGTTTGCTACAACCGCACAATTGTGCCCAGAAGCGCAATCGCAGCGAATTCACTGTAGTCGGGAAGAACCCCGACAAAGAAACGATCCTTGTTTGTGTCATGTCGTAACGCGCAGTCAACGAAGGGTGTGGAGCTCGCAGGGTCTGTTCTTTGTGCAGACAGAGTACCATTCGAACGCATCCACTGCTGGCACCCCTGCAATAAAGATGTCAGATACTCCGTACGTCGTACTGTATCGAGTCTCGCCGGTTGTTGGACAATCATAACACGAGTACGGAGTAAGATACATGTTAGCCTTGTTGAATCCCTTCCCCCCCAAAGGCCGATGCAGGTAAGATGGCCAGCCTCTGGTTCATGGGGTAGTAAGATGGGTCCTCTGGGGGAGTCAAAGAGAAGATGCATAGTATTACGGAGCAAAAATGAAAGGGCGGCGTAGCAATATTACGACGTGCTCTAGAGATGCAGGCGGAAAAGGCCTCAAGAGGGAAAGGGTGTGTCGCAGTGTGAGGAAGGGGGGGGATGCACGCAGCATACAACAAGCTACCCTGCTATTCTGCAAAGGTAATGTCGTATTCGAGAGGGGGATCGAGGAGCAGCTTTGGCCAACACGCAGCCCATTGGACAGGACTGGACGGGACTCGGCCTGTGCTTCCACTTTCGAGTATCTTATTGTGTCGTAGCCTTTTTTCCTACTGTCCAGCCCGCGTTCCAAATGCGAGAGCTTCGTGTTTGTGTGGGGTATGGAGAATACTTGCCCCCTTCCCTTTCGGCCTGACTCTTTTCCCTTTTTTTTTCTTTTTTGCTTTTGCTGCTTCGGGGTTTGGTTTTCGCCGACTGAAGTGCGCCTCGCAGGTTGTGAGAATGTCGAGAGACTTGTTCATGCTGCCACCATTCACCAAGAATATTGGCGGCGGCCCCCCACGCTCTGGAAGGAGGGGTTGGGAACGATTTTGGCATCTGTTGGACGAAGCTGGCTCTCCCCCGCTGGCCGGAGTGCAAAGCCCGCCCACACAAACCTCTTGAAGGCCTGCGCAAGGAGGCAACCCCCTCGTGTGTGGAGGGAGAGCGTGAGATGTGAGATGTGACGATGCTTTCTTATCTCATGAGGACTGGTGAGACATTCTTGGGCGGGGCAGGACCGGAAAGGATGAGTGAACAGAAATCGACCGAACGCAGAGACAGGAGCATCTTGGGGGACGGGGGGGCCGGGGGCTAGCTTGGCCCCCAGCTTTTGATCGTGGTCGAGGGGTCCATATCACACAGGCGTGTTGTCACGAAAACATGGTATCAAGAGCCAACCCCCTCGCGGAGAAGCATTTGTCAGAAGTGACGGATGCTCCTAGCGACGGACGATGATTATTATGCGGAGGTGCCGTCTTCTTGCTGAGTGTCGGAGACGGAAGTAAGATATATTTACGAAAGTCGAGAGCCAGGTAGCCGGCCGGTCATGCCCACCCGCAAGCACCCGAGCGAGTAAAAGACTGGCAATTTGACTTGGCAGATCCGCACATGCGCTTTTAGGCCGTTAGGCTGTTGGCGCTTGGGATGGGGGTCTGTTTGGTTCTTTGTGAGGCCTCGGTCACGGACACAAGAGGGGTGTAAGACGCGTCCGAGTCTGAAAGTACTGCGTTTGATGGGATTATAGGAGTGGCATCGGCAGCAGTCGACAGAGACTGACATAGAATGATGCCGGGCTCGCCCTCCAAGCCACGGGAAGCAACGGTGACATCTGAGGAGACGAGGCCGGAGAAGACGCGTGGTTGGGCAGGCAGGTTGCCGTGTCTTCGTTTGGCTGAGGATTTGCAGGGCTTGTCAGCATTCAGTCATACTTGTCCGAGAGCACGCGCCAAGCATCGTGAAAACCATAATGTAGTCGTTGTTCTCCTTATACGCGACGACCCTTGGGTGACTGTCCTGGTGTTGCACTGCAGCAAGCATGCTGTCCTGCCATTTCTTGTTTGCCAAAGGACGTCGAGGCGGCCACCCCGTGCCCGGTTAAAACCGTCGGCTGGCCACCGCGCAACGCCTTCGCAGCGCGACGATACCCTTGCTTTCCGAGGGCAGCTGGGGACTGTCGGCCGTTGCATGGTGCGCCCAGGGCGGGCATGTGGAAGGCCGCCTTCGCGTGCCCGCGCCGGCACCGACATGTCCCGTCACGATACTGCACAGAGTACGACGTATCTTATCTTGCCCCATACTCGTACTCGAATGCCCAGGGTCCGTCTGGTCTGTTCAAACGAGCCACTGTGGACCCCCAGCCGTTGTTTGGCGTGGGTCACGCAGGGAAGATGTCTGGGAGATATTCCACATCTCTCGCATGATGGGCTTGGTATTGAATGGGGGTCGCGATGCCCACTAAGCCCACAACAGAACAGTTGGAAGACGCCGGGAAGCAGTCGGTTCTGCCCAAACAACCTCACCAGGGGCATCAACGCACTCCGTACGGAGTACTGCGTATTCCTTGTAAGATACGCTGATGGCAGCAACACCATGCAAGGGACAGACTGCGCGCTGCCGGTGGAGACACGGACGGCGTGTCTTACGACGAATCTCGCAACTGTCTCTTATCCCTCCACGGCCACCAGCAGCGTCGTCCTGGGCATTGGCGTGATAATAATGCGACGGCCCCTCCTGGCTTTGCTGGCACGCTGCCACGCATGGGGACGCCTGTTTCTGCAGCACATCCAGCATTTAGTGGGTTCTCGTTGCTCCGGGGCGGGTCGCTTCTGAGCTCTCCAGCCCGTCACTGCGCCATCCTGGACCCCAAGCGGGGGGGGGACACACGGATCACTCTGCAGTCCCTGCCACAGAGCTCCGTATTACAACTCGGTGGCCTGTTGGTGGTTGGCTGTCTGGCCTTGGAACGGCCTAGTCCCGGCCAGGCAAGGCCTGCAAAGCATCGGGCGGGCTAATGAGCAGCGGCTGGCCGAGAGATCGATTATCATTTGCTTTGTGTTTGGTGGAGCGCGCCGGATGGTGGTGGGCGAGGTATGTTGGTATGGAGCACGTCGTCGAGGTTGAGAGATGGGAGAAATGGAGAGAGAGAGAGAGAGAGAGACGATGGCCAAAGGCGATGCGTTGGTACTCATTATTATTGACTCGGAACGGGGCCGTGCCGGCCAAGCTGGTCCTCGTAGGGCCTGGGGCGGAAGGGGCCAGCGGGCACCAGCAACAATAGCGTCCAACGATGCTCGCATTATGCTCGTAACAAGCTAGGCAAAGGAAGGAACGGCTCACGTCACAACCCTGCGTGTTGGACGGAAAGTCCTCCTTGCCAGCCCACGAGAACGGAGTACGAGTACGGAAGCAGCGATGGTCTCGGGAAATGGCTCGGAGGAAAGCACGCCACGCGCAGTGAACAGAGCACGACCAGCCGTTCGGCGCATGGCTCCGTACGACATGCTCTGCAGGGGCTGGGCCTCTGTTTTACGAGCACGGCGTACGCCTGTCCGACGATGCTTTGCGCAAAGCGCTTCTTGACTACGGCGCATTGCCGATGGGGCGCGCGACCGACAGGACCAGCCAGGCCGCACCCCAGATGCGCCGGGGACGCGCTGCGGACAGGGCGATCGCCAGCATGTGCCTTTCTCCGCCCTCTGTATTCTGCATTCTGCATTTTGCTTTCTGCTTTCCGCTTTCCGCTTTCCGCGTTCCGCTTTCCGTCTTGCGCACAGAGGAAAGACGGCTGCCACAAGCCCTGGCTCTCGCTTGGCTCTGGCCCTGGCTCTGCTGCGTGTCGGCTCACGGACGGTACAGGACCCCCAATGCGCCTGCGCTAGCTGCTATTGACACAACCCCGCGAGATGCGACTTGGGCATGCTGCCAAGGCCGACCCTGGTCGCCCAGCCGCCCAGTCGCTCTTGCTTCTTTTCCCGTTCTGTGCTCCGTCTTCCTCCTTCCTGTCCTGTGCTTCCGGTGGTGCCTTCCTCGCGGCACTAGAGAGTGGCCTGTGTTCACCACCCACGGCGAACGGCGTAGTTCCATTGGGCTGGCCTGCACGCTGTCCTCGGTCGGTTTCTCTTTCCTCGTTTGCGCTCCGTGTTCTGTGCCATCCATCCCAGTGGCAGTGGCCTCCTCGTTCGTGCTTTCCCGTCTTGCGGTTACGAGAGGGTGTCGTGTAGACCTACCTCCTCCGGCCTTTTCTCTTCCTCCCCTCCCCTCCTCTCCTCTCCTCCTCTCTTCTCCTCCTCTCCTCCGCTGCTTCCCCCCTCCCCCACTCGCATCACCACAACCGCTTCTCGTCGTCCTTCAGCCATTATTGCCTCACGCAGACAGAGTGCCACACACCCTCTCTTCTCGTCCTGTCCGTCCTGTCCCCGTCCTGCCCGTACTCCCGCCGCCTCAGTCTCGCTCCCCCCCTCTTGTCGCATTCTCTCCCCAAATCGTCCCCCCCCCCACACCACCTCGACCCCGTCTCCACAAATTGTCTTGTCCGCACACCCTCCTTTTCTCTCTCCGCCGCCGTCGCCAGTCTCCTTGTCTCCTTGTCTCTCATCTCCTTGGTCCTCGTCCTTCTCCTCCTCCCCTCCCACCCTGCCGCTAATACTGCACGTCTCCCAGCTCACACATTCGACCAACCAGGGCTCGCCGATCCTCGCCAGACTGGCACGCTCTTCCTCCGTCAACCCAGGACATCTTCCGACCTCTCCCCAGCTCGTGAGACCTCCCTCCCCTCTCGACGATACCTGCTGTGTTCTGCCTTTTTTTTTTTGCTTTAGCTCCTGCTTGGCCCACTCGCATCCTCCCCCTCCCTCCGTTCTTCGCTGCTCGCTGCTCGCTGCTCGCTGCTCGCTGCCCGCTGCTCGCTGCTTGCTGCTTGCTGCTGACAACCGCACCCTCCGGTCGACATCCCACCTCAGCCTGGTCTCGGAACTCTGTGTACTCCGTATTAATACACACCGTCGCGCCATATTAGTATGAAAGCCGCGGCCCACTGTCCGCTCTCATAAACACCCCTCCAAACCGCTGCTTACGACGTACTTTTCACTCTCTCCATTTCTCCTCGTTTTTTTTCAGTTTCACGACGCCGTTCTGGGCAAAACAACACACGTCGCTCGAGAACACCGCCTGCATTGCACAACTCGGACCAAAGATACCGCAGATCTTCTTTTTTAGTCCGCCAACGACAAGGCATCGAGCATCGCCTCTGTCACGGCATTCTCCTGTTCTCAACGAGCTCATCGATCTCGGCATCGCCCCTCAAAGCGAGGCTGCACCAGTCTGGCCGGGCTCGCACCACCTACGGCCCCTGTCGCCAAAGCAGCACTCAGCATCTGCACGCGGCCTTGTGTGCGGTCTCGGGTTAGACATCAGTCTCTCTCTCTTGCTTCCTCTCACAGAGCCGCTTCCTCCGGTTCTCGCTCTGCTGCTCCAATACTTTCTGTCGTCTCGGCCCCCCCCCCCCCCCCTCCTCCCCTCCCGCTTCTCCAATCTCATCCCTCTGTACTCTGGTCGGTTAGCTACCTTACCTGGCTTGCATCTACTGCACCCCCTCCCTCTCCTACTCCGTACTTATCCTCCCGCTTTCTTTTCTCGGATTTATTTTCAGGCCTCCCTACTTCCCACCCACACCCCCCTTCCCCTTCATGACCGACAGAGGTATCTTTTTTCGTGGCATCGCACTTCTTTCAGCTTTCTCCACACTCTATGCACAACCATAAGCGAACGTACATGTCTGTATGGCTGAGAGCTGAAGATAGCTACTGATCGACAAGCCTACCTACACACGCGCTCTCCTGAGACATCTTCTATCCAACTCCCGCCCCCTTCCTTCTCTCTTTTCGCATATCCCTTGGTCAACAGGCCCGAGGCCCGGCCCTGGCTCTCGCCCCCCCCCCCCCCCCCCCTACTTTCTTTATTCCTAGCTGAACTCCCAACCTCTCGACTACTTTAAAAACCCCCATCCAGTCTCTTCGAGTTTCTCTTCTTCTCTTCCCTGTTGGCATGCCGTCGTTAGTGACGAGCTATGGATCAACCTCTCCCGGTTACGTCGGCCGACGCCGACTCTACCTGGTTGGATTGTCACGTCATGGACTCAGATGACAACTGTTCGTCTTCAGCCGAGCCCTCCCGTCCCGCGCTGTGGGTGAGAGCCGATTCCAGTTCCAGCAGCAACTCAACTCTTGCGTCTGACATCTCTGTCATTTTCCCCATGTCAATGGACCACCAGCCGCTGTCATCGAGCAGTACACGCATCAACATCGTCCACACCGCCGCAGACGGGGATGCTTACCCCTTGGCTGCGTCCAGTCTCTCAACGGCGCCGACTTTAGACAATTCCACCTCGTCTTCCTCGCCAACACTTGAAGAGTCGACGTCACCCTCCTCCAACTCCGAGTCGAGGGGCGTCTGTGTTGATGGCAATGTCGATTCCGATAATGCCCTTCACAGCCCCCTCGACCCTATGGAGGAGATGCAGTGGGAGATGGGCGGAGGCGAAGAACTGACTATTCCTAAGATCGAGCCAGTTGAGGAGGACAACTTCTGCCTCGATGACCTTCAAGAGGCGACCTCCAGCAATGAGGCCGACAGCAATCACGCTCACTTGAACACAAAGTTGAAGCGCCCAAGAGGTCGCCCGCGAAAGCTCAGCGTTGTCACCGCCATACCCGTGGCCGGTAAAGTCACAAAAGGTCGATCGAAAACCGGGTGTATCACATGCAGAAAGCGGAAGAAGAAGTGTGACGAAGCGAAGCCCAGATGTGAGTTTGATACGGCCCGTTGCAGCCACCCGCGTGAACTTGCACAGACGTTCTCTGCCAATGGTTGTCGTGGTATTGACCGACTTTGTTTCCCAGGCATGAACTGTGAGAAGAACGCCGTCGTTTGCGAGGGCTACCCAGAAAAGCAAATATGGAGAAGTGGGAAAGAGAGGGCTGAAGAAGGTACGCTCACGATTCCATGTTTGTTTTGCATGCTAGCCGCCTTCCAGCACCTGCTTACCTTTTGTGATGCAGAGCTCCTGAAGCACCAGAGCCTCCCAGTTATTACGATGCAACCAATTTTTGTCGGCCTGGAAACGGCGGAAGACCGCATTTTCTGGAAGCACTACAACGATCACCTCAGCACGGTTTTAACCGTCGAGGGTGAGCACAGAAATGCATTCAAAGACCTGCTCGTACCTCTCGCAACAAGACACCAGGGCATGATGCACTCTCTCTTGTCTCTGGCTAGCTGTCATCTGGACTATGATACTCCGTACGGAGCAAAGGTGCTACGCCGGGCCGCAAAGGTTTCCGTGACCTCGTTGCGAGAACGGGGCTATTTCCACCACGAAGAGGCCGTCACGCACCTCTACAAGGGAATCGACGACCACAAAGACAAATCCGATGCCAACGGTGCGCTCGCTGCTCGCTTTGGGCAAATGCTGTGCTTTGTGCTCGAATCCCTGTCCGAGGGACTTTGCGGCGCAGCCCAGCGCCTTCACTATCGGGCTTTCTTGTACCTGATTGAGGAATCACCCCCTCAAGACCCGGATTTCTATGCCTTCATCGCCGAGATCTTTTACTATCATATTTTCGCAGACGACCTGTTGTTCTACCCGACTCCCACGACTAAACGACTTGTCTCGGATGACTGGGCGCCCAAGCAACCACTTTATCCGCCGCGACTAATCGGGGTGGCGGATGGATTGTTCACCTATCTGTACGAGATATCCACGATTCGCCATCGCGTTCGGGCTCGGGTCCATCGCGGTGCTGACCCCCTGGTTGACTACAACAGTCTCTATCGGGCTTCTGACATCGAGGGCTACATTCTGGACTGGAAGCCAGAATGGCCAAAGGGCGACAGCCGAGAGCGGGTCAATCTTCTTTATAAGCTGATGACCTGGTTGTACCTAAAGACTACAATTTGCCCACCCGCTTCAACCTATTCGTCGTCCACCGCGCCGAGGTTTTGCAGCTCACGAACAGACGGCCTGTTGTCGGGCCCTCCGCTTCGTTCTGCAACGACAAGCTGTGCGTCTTCGCCCTCGCCGGAATTGGAAGCAATGGTTTCTGGCGAAAACAATTTCCATAATCCGCGCCGCCATTCCATTGCGAACCCGGACATGGCAAGCGGTTCCCGGCCTTTCTTGCAGTCGTCGTCGATCTATCTCCCCGGTCTGCCTCAGGCAACTGGCACGAATGATATAAGGTCATCACCGCCGCCCATCCGCCTCCCATCAAATCATGAGCCGGGTGTTAGTCTCGCTGTCGAGGAGGCACTGCTTCTTCTAGAAAGTTTTGCGCCAAGCGATCCTTCCCAAACGCTTCTCCTTCTCCCGTCTGTGGTCGTTGGCACTGCGTGTTATTCGCCAGCAGAGCAAGATCGAGTCCGCAATGCTATCCGCGTCATTCATGGGTATACCGGGTTGCGAAATACCACCAAGGCTCTAGAGATCCTCAATGAAGTGTGGCGGATGATGGATCTGGGCGACTACCTCAACGCCTGGGATTGGCAAGCTGTTGCTGACGGTCTCGGCATCGAGCACCTTTTCTAGTTTTTGGATCTGGATGGGTTTTTTTTGTGTCCCCTTTTCTTGCTTTTTTCTGGCTCCTTTTAGGCCGAGTTGTTAACAGTTATACCCCTACCCCTACCTACCCCCCGCACACAAATGTTGCTCACTCATTTTCGTGTGTCTTGACCCCCGAGATTTTGTATTTGTTTTCTGCGAGGATTGTCGGCATGTCATCTTGTTTTCTTGTTTACCTCTTTACTCAGGCTTTCGGGTTCTTTTTGTTTCTTTCTCGGGTCTCTCTCACTGTTTATGAGGTGGTACGTGGGTTCATCAGAAAGCGCTGTTCCGTGTATGCGGGTAAAGTGTATGCAATCCACGGTCCGCGATGCAAAGGTCGATGCTGCTTAGCTGAAAAGTGCAGCTCGAAGGGGAAGGCCGGCCAGCGAACGGCCCGGCAAGTTTGCAGCCAGTTTAGTTCCACAGGGAGAGATTTGGTGAGGAGAGGAACCAGGGTCGAAGCGTAGGAAGAACACAAAGGGTTATGAGGGCTTGAAAGAAGGACTAGGTTTCGGACCGGGGCGAATGGAGGGTTGGGGATGGGCAAAACTCGGGGGACTCTCATTTTGTTTGGTATATTTTGGCTTTTGTTTTCCGAGTTCAGTCTTTAGTTTTGGTTATCCGGGTTTATTTTTGTTTTCACTCTGGGCCAGGCCTTTAAGGAATCGACAGCAGTGTTTTTTTTGCACTCGGTGTATTTTTTGCGTTTGTTCTTTTTCATTTCTCCTTTCTTTCGCCTCCCCCCCAGTTACCGAATTCGTGACTCGTCTCTTCTCAGTGATCAAACTCTTTCAACACAGGTTTCCCCCCCCGGTCTTTGAACGATTCCTGATCTCTGCAAGGCGATGTCTTGTAAATCGCGTGCTTTCACTCTTGGGAGTTTTGTATTTTCTTTCTTGTTCTTTTAATTTCCAAAGGCTTATATTGCTCCAGTTCGTAGAAGACATTGACAATATCATGTGGTACCATCATAATAAACAAAAATATGAGGAGTCGTCGATGGTGGAAGAAGAGGGCTCGGGCCAAAAAAAAAATTGACGGCATAATAGCTAATGAAGGGAGGGGTCAAGAGCCACCCCCCAAAAAGCAAGGCATGCAAAAATCAAAAACGTCGGATCGGGGCCTGACCTTGGGCCGCCAACGCCGTGTGACCGGGTCTGAAAAACAAAAGGGGATATCATCTTTTCTCTTTGTGCGTGTTGTGTCGCTGGTTGTCGCTCCTTTTTCTCTCTTTTCTCTCTTTTCTCTCTTTCCCCTCCGACTGCAGTTCATGCCGTCAGTGCCTGCCGCTGCACCGCGCCACCGCGCTTCTCGGTCAGCGCCGTGCCCACGGGCCGGCCGCCCACGAACCCGTCGTGCGCACCGCCCAGCGCATACACCGCCTGGCCCCGCAGCCATGTGGCGCGCACGCGGCCCTGGAAGGTGTGGCCCTCCCACGGCGAGCACCGGTTCTTCCAGCGCATGTCGCCCTGCGTAAAGGTCCACTGCAGCGCGTCGTCGAAGACGCAGACGTCGGCGTCGAGGCCAACGCGCAGGCCGCCCTTGCGGTGGGCGAGGCCGACTTGCGCGGCCGTGGCCTGGCAGCAGAGACGCACAATGTCGACCATGGTAGGCAGTGTTGTCGTGGCGGCGGCGGCGTCGATAGACTCGTCGTCGTTGCAGTCGGCGCCGTCGCAGTGGTGATGGCGGCAGTCGTCGTCGTTGTCGTCGGCCGTGTCGGGGCCCGCTTCAGCAGTGGCGCGGCGCGCTTGTGCCGCGGTGTGCATGATGGACAGGCCCAGGCCGACGGACGAGATGCCGCCCCATGCGGCAAAGAAATCGCCGCGCTTGTCGGCCGAGACGGCAGCAGTTGCCATCTTGGCGGCCTCTTCCTCCTCGGCGCTGCCGAGGACAGCGATGCCCTCATCTGCGGTCTTTGTGGATGCCACCGTGGTGCCCGTCTTGGCGTCCTCCGCCTCCTCCTCGCCGGGCAGCGTCATGTCGATGCCGGAATCGGAGTGGCGCATGTACGGCGATTCTTCGACCTGCAAGGCGGCGACGGCACGGGGTGCCGGTGCCGCCAGGTGGCCCGGCAGCAGCTTGAGGTCGGGCGTGCAGGGCGAGTGGTCGGACACGACCGTCTTGATGACGCTGTCGGCACGGCCGAGCTCCGCCCACAGGCCGTCCTGGTTGATCTGGCTGCGGATGGGGGGGCAGCACTTGTGCCGCGTGTCGCCGTCGTCAATGTTGTCGGCGGCAAGCCCCAGATAGTGGAAGCACGTCTCGGCGGTGATGTTGATGCCGCGCGTGCGGGCGGCACGCAGAATGGGGATGCACTCGGTGGCCGACAGGTGGACAATGTGCAGGTGCAGGTTGGGGGCGCGCGGCGCGAGCCACACAATCTCCTCGACGGCACACGTCTCGAAGACGGGCGGGCGGCTCTCCAAAAATGTGTTGTAGGCCTCGAGCGCGCCGTGGGGGGCGAGGGGCGCGTCGGCCGTCTGCACCCGGTCGCCCACGGAGTCGGCAATAGGCGGGATCATCTCGGCATGGAACATGAGTGTGGTGTCGGCCTCCTTGAGGGTGTCCATGGCGAGGGCAATGTCCGAGCTGGACACGGCGGGGAACTCGTCGACGCCCGAGTGGATGAGGAAGCCCTTGAAGCCGCGCACGCCGGCCTCGACGAGGGGCAGCAGCTCGTGGGCGTTGCCGGGGACGACGCCGCCGTAGAAGCCGACATCGACCCAGCACTGGTCCTTGCTGGCCGCGAGCTTCTCCTGGAAGCCGAAGAGCGTGGTGGTCGGCGGGATGGCGTTGAGCGGCATGTCAATGACGGTGGTCACACCGCCGGAGGCGGCCGCGCGGGTGCCCGTGTAGAAGCCCTCCCACTCGGTGCGGCCGGGCTCGTTCAGGTGGACGTGGGCATCGACGAGGCCAGGCATCAGCACGTTGGGCGAGTAGTCGACATACTGGGTGGTTTCGGCAGGAAAGGCAGAGGCGGGCAGGACCTTGCGGACAATGGACACGATCTTGCCGGTCTCTGGCGAGAGGGTGATGGTGGCAGGCGAGAGAACGAGCGAGTTGTCGGGCTCCGTGAGGACGGCACGTGTGGAGGTGAGGACGACCAGCAGCGGCTGCTGGTTGACATGGACGGTGGGTGCCATGGTGACCGTGCGTGTAAATTGTAGGCTATTGGGTATTGCGTATCATTCCCCAGAGAAGAGGATTGAATGTTGGGGGTGTGAGAGGGGGGG